>JAODAL010010018.1:0-107417 GCA_025379985.1 Phyllomedusa bahiana
TTTTTTTTTTTTTTTTGTTTTTTTTTTTTTTATTTTTTTAATGACGCAGTTGGATGAGGTCTCGTTTTATTCGGGACAAGTTGTACTTTATGGGGGAATAGATTACTTAGAAATGATTGCAGATTTTTTTTTTTTACTTTTTTTTTTACACCATTCACATTCCACACTTAATAACTTGTTAGATTGATTCTACAGGTTATTACGGTCGTGTGGATACCTAATATGTGTAGGTTTTTTTTTGTGTGTAATGTATGCACAATTATTTTTTTTAAATATTTATTTTTATTTTATTACTTGTTTTTTTATTCATTTTTTTTACACTTTTTATATGTTTTACTTTTTTTAATCCTATGAAGGGAGAACTGTGTTACTTTTTTTTTTAACACTTAGTAGTATATTAGCATATTCATATATGCTAATACATTCTAATCTGTGTCACTTTGACACAGGCAGTGATCTGGACAGCGCACAGTGTGTCCAGGTCACTGGCTTCATACACAGACAGCTCTGGGGCCACTCTAGGTACCCAGGGCTGACTGTGCAGCCGTTCCCCGGGCTCTGTCGGGTCACCGGGTGTTCCGATCACCTGACAGAGCACGGGAAACCCTTTGATTGCGCTGCGGTAACGCACAGCCGCAATCAAAGGGTTAAAGCGCCGGGTTGCGGAGGTTTCCTCTGCAACCCGGTGCTCGCAGGACATGCTCTGGGATCAGGGCCGTGTAGCACAGCCCCTATCCCAGTGCAGTAGCGGCGCCAGGCACCACACACCCGAGGTCTGCAGCGACGCCGAAAGACGTCACTGCAGATGAACGACCCGCACCAGCCGAAGTCAAAAGACGGTGCGTGGTCGTTAAGGAGTTAAAGCTCTGGCCTCATAGAGTGACCCCTGCTGTGACGTCTCCTTACTGTGCTGCGATCTGTGGTGGCTCCAGTAATCTACTACTGTGTTCTTTGGTAGGATTTTAGCCCTCAGCTTTTTTATTTCCAGCTGGCGCTGCCATGACTTTATCAGGCTGCATTCCCGCTTCAGATTTTTGGTCGGTTTTGCCCCTGTAAGTGCCCAGGGAATTTTAGAGTGAAGCGATTCTAAGAGCAGCGGCAGTCATCTGCGTGTCATACTAAAACACAGCCTTGTATGAAGTCCAAACCAAGCTCCCTCTGCATATTTAAGCATGGCACAACGTTCTACAGCATCCTACAGGCTCTGTGCAGCCAGGAAATATCTGTTTTTAACGTGATTAATCCCGAAGTATTTCAGACCAAAACAAATTTTGTCGGAAAATTTCGTCGAAGTCAGCGAACCGAATTTTTGAGAAATTCGCCCATCCCTAATTATCATTCATACTAATAAGAGCTTTTTTTTGCTATGCAAACTGTAAATCAAAAGGGGTAATATGCCAGTGCTCCTGCAGTTGTCCACTCATGTGGGTGCTTAGGCTTCGTGTTCTTGAACACATCAGTGATATTGATCATCACTGTGACACCTCCATGACTAGGCACATGAATCTGGTCCACAGAGAAAATCCACACACAATCCAATTCTCAGTGATAGAGTTGGCAACTCCTCCCATACGAGCAGGAGATTTTGAGAAAAAAAAATAATCATTCAGAGAGAAACAATGTGAATTTTTCACTTAAAAATTATTAATACATATGGTTTAATGAAAATATATATTTTATGACAATTATCTAACCTGGCTGTATTAGTATGAATTTTGATCATGTGATATAGATGTTTGATGAGACATACTTAGATATTATTTTATTTTCCTTTGTTTACCATTATGAATGTATTGGTTCCTTTTATTAGTTAATTATTTTCTGCATTCCCCTCTTTTGTTTAATTGTATAATGCTGAGTTTCTTTTATATCATTATTTGGTCTCCTTATTAATTATTTATTCATGTATTATGCAATGTCTGCATTGATGCTATCATTTTTATCTTACATAGTTCCCACTGAATAAGTATCAGTACTTGGGGTCATTTCCTTATATATGCATTTATATTTTTTGTATATCTTCTATCACAGCGTGGGGGGATACCTTTAAATATGTTCTCTATGTTGTGATCATATCTATTGGGAGAAGTGCACGAGCCAGCATCTAAGTACTGTATATACTCGAGTATAAGCTGAACTTTTCAGCACATTTTTTGTGCTGAAAAAGCCCTGCTTGACTTATTCTCAGGTCAGCCATCTGTATTCGAGCGCTGCCATGTCCCGGGTGCCGGCGGGGCTCTCTTCAGCTGTATGCACCTTCTCTGGGAGCGCATACAGCTGAAGATACTATTCCAGAGAAGAGAGTGAGTGCTCCCTGCTCCGCAGAGAAGTTGCTGCCTTCCAGAGTATTCAAAAATGTATTCTGACACTCCCAAGAAAGGAGGAAAAGAGAAGGAGCAAAAAGGAGGGAGAGGGGAGATAAAAATGGAGGGGATAAGAAAAAAGAAAAAGGCACTTTCTTGTGTAATATTATTAAAACATAAAAATGGGAAACATATCTATATATCAGTCTCTCACCTTGTTTCTTTGCAAATGAGGCCGGGCAATCAGTTTTTAGCAGTAGTTTTTTCTGTGCGGCCACTTCTTAACCCGGGGGCGCTTT
The DNA here is from genome assembly GCA_025379985.1 of Phyllomedusa bahiana. NCBI lineage: Eukaryota > Metazoa > Chordata > Amphibia > Anura > Hylidae > Phyllomedusa > Phyllomedusa bahiana. Next base: position 2,603 of record JAODAL010010018.1, read on the forward strand.
GTCAAAAGGCTATCGGACAAATTAGTGAAATGCCCCCAAAATAATTTTAACTATCCAATTAAAGGAATAGTCGGGGGTGCAAAAAGGAAAACTATAGTTGTGATTTTTAGCATGGCCCTTTAAATAAAAATAAAAAAAACCTCTTTTTAATTTAAAAAAAGTTCTTTGTCTCACCTTGTATCAAGATGCAAAACATAAGCTCTGAAAAAAATTAAGAGCCCAATGCCATTTTCCCCAAAAGTCAGATCTCTAATGCCTGACGGGGGATTCCATTCCGGGTATTTGAATTCCAACCAAACTAAACCTATTCTACTTAAGTGCTTCTGATTAGGTGATCACCTGAACCAAAATCTTATTTTAAAGAAGGAAAAATATAAAAAACACTGCTGTGGTTTTACAATCATTTGCAATAGGACAGTTTGGATGGCAAAAAAGTGCTAGGAAAGGCCAAAAGGAATTTGAATGAAAAAAAAATTGAACTTTCCTATTTAAAAAATTAGTCTTATTGTTTCTAAAAAAATTTTAATTGTTTTCTTTGGCATTATTCGAGGTCTGACCTGCTACTGCTGCTTTCTTTAATTTAATTTATTTTCGAAGATTTCTCACTCTTACTGCAAAATGTAAATACAAAGGGTGGGGCGGACCACTTATGATTGTGGTTTTCGCCATGTTTCAGGCGATTATAATGCGGCTCACTGTTGCCGGCTCCGCTTGGACGGGATCGTGGCGGCCACACAAAATAAACAAAACCTAATGACACTGCTTCTACGGCGCAAGTTTTGCACTTTCTTATGTGATACTAACATGAAGGAGGCGTTCTTAAGTGGGCGTATTTATGGAGGGTGGCGACGCCCCGCAGTTAGATAATCTACCTATCAGCAATGTGATGAATGCATGTGGCTCAGGCAAGAGTGGGGCGCTATTTAGCCTGTCTCGACAGGCAGACTCACAATTTTCAAACTGTGGTCTGTCTGTCTGGGAGTTTTTTTTTCAGTCGTAGTTTGCCCTCCTAAGCATGTATGAGTGCACTTCTAGCCAGAACTACAACCGTCGCCGTCTTTCACAGAAAAAACGTCGAGGAAAACAGGTCCCTGCTCAACACGCGATCTTCTAACATGTCCCCAAAGATGTTTTGCTTTGATATTTCGGAGACCTATGTTATATGTAGTGATGAGCGATTACGGTTTGGGGGACTTATGTCATAGGGTCGTTTTTCCGATATCGGCAAATTTATCAAGCATGATTTCCGGATAGTCGATAATAGATTATCGCCGAGACCTTAAAGTCTATGGCGACGAGCAACAAAACCATCATTCTTACAACCCTCAAACATGGGAATGGAGATAGCTGGAATTAACAATCCTACAACAGTCAAAATGGCATACGTGCGACGTTTTTAGGACAAACACACATATAGGTTATAAATAGTCACAGAAAAAAAGTGCACCCAGACCATTCCTCTATCCCTGTCTTGCACCACAGCCTTCGACCCTTAACCTGCATTCACACCAAATAAACAAGTGCCAGAAGCCAATATGATTTGCAATCATCCATGTTACTTGTACCGCGACGCACTTGAATTTATCCTGTCCTGGACGCAGCATGGCCCAAACTGCTTGACACACCCAGATTTAAAAAAGTGCAGCAAAAGAGTCTTTCACTACCATTTTAGTTGAATCTGGTCATTATGACGATAACTGTCCTGGGCACTAGCCTGAGCCCACAAACCTGCATGATTCCCAGATTAAAAGATACCCAATAGTAGTGCCGGCGAAAAAGGGATAGTTTTTCGAACCACCATTTAGTTGAAAACTGGGGACTATTGACTATATCCTGTCCTGTATGCCCAGAGTTAATGACATTACACCCTGTCTGACCCCTCCGATTAAATAAAAGTGCCCCGGAAATAAGGTGTCTTTGAACACCATTTTAGTTTCATGGACATTGTACTAATCTGTCCTGGGCCACAGTATGAGCTCAAACCTGCGATGAACCCAGAATCTAAAAAGTGCCGGGAATGGAAATAGGATCTTTTAACCACATTTTTAAGTTGAACTCTGAGACATTAACTATATCTGTCCCCTGTATCCGCACTATGATAGCCATTTTAACCCTGTATGACCCGACAGATGTAAAAATGTGCTCAGGATAAAAGGAGTCTTTCAACCACATCAGTTTTGACACTGGGAAACAAACAAAAATTAACTATACTTTGCGCCTTTTACAGCAGTAACCCGGGAAACCATTAAACCTGTATGACACCCACAGATTAAAAGTGACGCCGAAAAAGGTAGTCTCTTGAACCATCCATTTTCTTCTAGTATTCAATGGACACCATTGATGACTATATCTGTCCTGGGCATAGTCATGAGCCCCAAACCTGTTCATGACCTCCACAGATTTTAAAAGTGCGGAAACTAGGAGTCTTTTACACACTCCTATTATATGTATGGATATGGACACTTAACCCCTTACCACCAGCAGCCAGTTTTTGGCCTCTCTGACAGAGGCCCATTTTTTTTTTTTTACAATCTGTCATGAGTATCTTTATGTAGAGATAGAACTTTTGTGACACTTTAACTATCATCGTCATTCAGAGGAACTGTTTTCTCGTGACACTTGTGCCTTTAAAGATAGTAAGAAATTTTGGTTATGAGGTATTCCCAAATCAAATCGCTCGTCTTTAGATTTGTGAAAAATATCAATATTTTTTCAGTGAAAATGTGAAAAATGTACCAATTTCAAACTTCACAAACTCTTTTGCATGTTAAGACAAATGGGTATATTCACTCAAAATAGCTTTAACTTGCATATACCCTATATGTCAGTCTGTAGTTTGGATAATTTTGTATAAATGTCTTTTTTTTTTTATCGACTATTAGGGGGCTTAGAAATTTTAGTAGTAATTTCAACATTTTTAAGAAAATTGCAATATACCTTTCTTAGGGACCAGTCAGTTCTAACGTGACTTTGATTGAGCCTGTTTGTTAGATTACCCCAGTAATTGATACCTCATCTAAAGATACACTAAAACCCTTAGAAAGTATTCAAACCGCATTTGGAGTTTATTAACCCTTTAGGTGTTTCTCAGAATTAAAGCAAGTGCGCCAAGTGAATTTCAAATTTTACTTTTTTTGCCTGATTTTCAATTTTTTATACGATTATTGACTAATGAAATACGGTAAAATGTGATCAGGGATAATGAGCTTATATTGATTTCCCATAGATTCTTGCCGCTTTTCAGGATATCCATATGTGGCACAATAGTCTTTATTTGGCTCAACCACAACGTCCCGCAGACATGCTGAGGGAGCACCTATCGGACTCTGGGTCTCATTTTCATAACGGATTTTTATCTTAGGGGTCCATTTCCGTTTGAGGAAACTAAGGTTACCCAAAAACTCACTAAATACCCTAAAAAGACCCCATATTGGAAAATACACCCTCTCGGCATATATCCAGGGGTCGCAGTGGAGATATATCGACCCCACAGAGCGTTTCACAAAATTTTTTAGGGCATATCGGCTCTGAAAAATAGAAAATAAAAAAAAACTATTATTTATTTCAAAAAATCTGCAATTTTAGCTGAAATCTTTCATTATTTACAAGGTATCTTGGAAAAAAAGCCCCAAAATTGTGTTACGCCCCCCCCCCCCCCCCCCCCTTTGCAATTTCTTCCGATGTTAAAGGCACATGACCTACTTGAGGCTGTGCAAATGCTGTTTGCGAGCCATGGCAAGGGGGTACAGGGAGGGGAGCGCTATTTGGCTGTTTGGCGCACCAGATATTGGTGGTGAGCCATGTTGTATCTGGCAAAGCCCCCTAAAGTACATTGAACAGGTGAAATCTTCCTGAAGTTTCACACAATTTGGAATTTACAAACACCCCTCAGTGGAGATCTCATCTAAGGAAGTTATTTTGCACTGTTTTGGGTGCACGCGGGCTGTACCGATTAGTTGTTCTGTTTTAGCAACTTGGGCCATGGGAAATGGAAGGGGGGGACAACGCAGTTCTGCTCCATTGTTTTTTGGACTCTATTTTTACAGTATTCGCCATACGGGATAAATGACGGGACTAACTCTCTACTATGGTCGGGGTACGGTACAATTCTTTCAATGAGTATAAATTCTTTTTTATATAGTTTCTTTGTTTTATTACTTTTACTCAGTGAAGTCCGAGTTTTATAAAAAAGTTGGTTTTTTTTTATGGTTTGTCCTATTCCTGACAGCCATACGCTTTCTTTAATTATTTTTTGCATATGGAGACGCTTGTGGGACTTGTTTTTTACGAGATGAGTTGATGTTCTTATTGGCAACTTACGGGCGGCATGTGATGCTTTGATCACTTTTTATAAAGGTTTTGTGAGCTTTTGTACAAACTACGCAGCACTCCTGGTAGATGTTTTTTATATTTTATTTTTTACAGCGGTACTGTGCAGTATAAATGAATGCTAGTTTTATCAGAAAGTTGATACAACTGCTACAGCGGATGATATCACATTTAGTATTATTTTTTTATGTTTTTACATGCTTTTTACACAATAAAAACACTGTTTATTTGGAAAAAGGAAACAAAACTATGTTTTTGTCAATGCTTCGCTGGGCTCTCGAGAGCTACATAACGCTTTTTTATTTTCTGATATGTGAGCTGGTAGGGACTTTTTTTCATTTTTGCGGGTATGAAGTTGAGTTTCTTTATTGGTAACATTTTTGGGGGACAAGACTTTATGAACGCTTTTTCAATCCGTTTTTTGGAGGCAGGGTGAAGAAAATACTGCAACTTAGCAGTGTATTTTTATTTTATTTTTAATAGCTAATTCTCGAGCACGTATCCCGTGACCATGTTAGTTTTACTCTGTGGGATGAGACGTTTTACGGTGATATCACATATTTTATGACGGTTTTTTATTTGAAAGCACCAATTTTTTTTTAAAAAGTGTTTTTTATTGTGTAAAAACCAAAGTATAGTATGCAATGCTTTCATTCCTTATAATAGCCCAGAACTTTTTAATTTCTTCCGTCATCAGAGTGGTGTAAGGGAATTCTTTTTGCGGGTTTGAATGCACATCTTTAATTGCATACATTGATGTTCTCATGATTGAGTTTTGATGAACTTTTGATCCATTTTATATTGCTGCGATATGAACTACATAAATCGCATAATTCTCTGGTGAATGTTTTTTTTTCTTTTTTTTCTACGGCCGTTCACCGTTGGGCTTAATTAACATGACACGATTTATAGGGTGGGTGTGTTTACGCAGCAGTTCGGATTACAAAATATGGTCGGTACTTTTTTTTATTTTTGATCTTTTTTGGGGGGGGGCGATTGGCGTTTGTAAAGGGGGAAAAGAAAACTAAAGGGCGCAGTGTAAGCGTTTCATTATTTTATTCTTTTGTGTTTGTGTTTACTTTTTTACACATTTTTTTTTTTACTGTTTTTCACAACTTTTTACACTTTTCTCCAGGGGGAATTGATGGAACGATTTTGTTCAGATCGTTTCATCGCAATTGGAAGTCCTGCATACAGCTTTATAGTCTGCTGTGCTGGTCTCCATGTGCAAATCCTGTCTGTACCACGCTGCCCATACAATTGCATTGTTGGGCATGTGGATTTCACCAGACAACCGGTTGCTGTCATTCATGGCATACCGCGGCTCACATAAGCGTAGTGAGAATCAGTATAGCAGCGCTCAGCGCTAGTACTGCGCCGGATCTCGGGCAGCAGACGGGCTCACTTCCTGCGCCGCTAGCTGCGAGACTTCGCGACCACGATGCGCGACTTCCAGGGGGTTACTCCCCGTGACGTGAGCTCACTCAGCGTGGGTGGATGCGGCATGATTGCCAGCCGCGGTAATATACCACCGTCTCCATTGCTCTGCGATTCTTGCGCAGCCTTCGCCTGTAGGAAGGCGCAAGATCGCCTTGACATTAACTACATACTTGGCATAATTTGCTGGGATACCCCTAACCCGTCATTGCCGTTTCTATTCGCTAACCGCTACATTCATTCAATATTATACATGAGTTCGTACTTAATTGTACTCTGGTAAAGGGTAGGTAGAACTGTTATCTGTAACTGTACCGCCAGTATGAACATTATAACCTGTCTGACCCCACAGATTAAAAAGCCGCGGAAAATGGAGTCTTTTTCAACCACCATTTTAGATTTATCAATGGGACAATTGACTACTACCGGTTCTGTACCACAGCATGACCCTTAAAAAGTTTGACACAGATTCAAAAAGTGGCACTATGCTATTTTGTTACAGTGATTGTCATTTTAGAAAATTTTTTGGTAATGGAACATTTGTTTACAGATCTTTATTTAGGCGAAGTTATTATTTATTGTTTTACATTATTATCAATTTTGCTTTTTTTTCAAGTGTGATAAGACATACAGCATCACCTCCCTGCGTTTTTCTTAACGGTAATTTTTTTACACGTTAGATGTTTTCAATTTCGTCACACAACCCCATACGTAATACAAAATGTCCTAATCATCCCAAAACTCTTCGTGAGAAGACATTTGCCCTCTGGCTCTTTGAGTGATTCAGCAATAATTCAAATGGTTTATTTTTCCTTTCAAATCACTTCTTCATTTGATTAGGGACGGATCCCTGGGATCAAATTGATTCCCGGATCATAGCGACCTCCTCAGCCAGGAAAATTTTTTAAAGCCTCAAAATTGCTGCTCAATTTGTGTCCAGCACTGGAACCTTTTTGACATCATTAACCTACAGAATCACCTTTTTTCCTCAAAACTTGATTTTTTAGAGAGAATTTAAAGCTCTCTGATTGCCCTCTAACGGTTGAGAGACAGTTGCTGCGTCAGTCATTGATTGAACACGGTGCGTTACTAGCTGCAGCAGGGGGATTGGGGGGGGGGGGGTGGGACTATACAGTCGGGTGCCGGTGACGAGCCCAGGCTAGCGTCTGCTCATCGCTACTTAAACACGCAGGAATTCAGCTAGCAGGGACGAGTATACAGTGGGTGCGGTTATGATGAGCACAGGCTAGAGTTCTGTATCTATTAACACAACAGGTTTAGCTGCCGATGGGGCCGCGAGTAACAGTGGGTGCGGTCGAGAGCCCCAGGCTGGCGTTCCGTCTCTATTAACAACGGGTAAAAATGCCTTTATGTCGCTTTCAGCAACGGAAATACAGAGCGTGCAGAAGCATAGAAGTCGCGAGAAGCGGAAATTGTGAGGGTAAGACCTTCCAGCATCCTCCGTACACAGTCAAGACTGGTGCGCTTGCCCGTCAGTAAGAGTGCGGACCAATTGACACTTCACTTGCAAATACTGGTGGTTACGCTCATGTTCCAACCAGGTGCCCTTTTTTAATTGCATTTCTTTTTTCTCAATTTTTACTCAACGTTGCTGGAGGGATTATTGTCTTGTTTTTTTGTTCTCTCTTCCGTGCTCGTACCTTGTACAATTCAGAGCAATTTTTTAAACAGATATGATTTGTACATGCAAGTGTTTTAATGTTTAACTTTCGAGAAATAACCATTTTTAAAAATAAGATGGAATCCGACACCATGTCTTTGGTTTCTCTTTTTTTTGTATTAATTTGCGGTTGTCTCAATACAGGGATTGTTGATACTGTTAAAGATTACTCGCAAAAAAACCAAGTCATTCTTGCATATGTGTCATGTAACAGTGTCTACGCTATTCCTGTTTCTTGACAAGACATCACCTTGAGCCACTCTTGACAATTGAGAAGAACAAATGTCTGTTAGAAACCACATTTTTTACAATTAGGACCTGTAGTCTAGCTTGCATTTTCGAGCAATATGCCCCCAAAATTTCAAAAACATGCCCATGAACCATTTTTGACAATTGTGAAGAACAAATGTGCTGTTAGAACACAAACATTTTTTTATAAATAGGACCTGAAGTACAGCTGCATGTCACAGCAGTATGAATGCCCCCAAAAATTCAAAACATGTGACACTTTATCTACCTTTTGCAATGTGAAGAAACAATGTCTGTTAGAAGAGAAACACATTTTTTTTAATATAGGACTGTAGTATTGCTGCATTTCAAAGCTACAAAGACCCCAAACAAAAAATTATAAAATGACTTCTCAGCCACTGTTAAAAATTGTGAGAGAGAAATGCCACTTAAAAGCCACATATCTGTTCCAAATGACACTGATTATAGCTGTATCTCACAGCACCATGACCACAAAAAATATAAAAATGACTCCACAGCCACTGTTTTAAAAATTGTGAGGGAGAAATGCCACTTAAAAGCCCCATGTCTGTTCCAAAGGTCCTTGATTTATAGCTGTATCTCACCAGCACCATGACCACAAAAAAATTATAAAAATGACATCTCAGCCACTGTTAAAAATTGTGAGGGAGAAATGCCACTTAAAAGCCACATTTCTGTTCCAAAGGACCATGACTATAGCTGTATTCACAGCACCCATGACCCACAAAAAATTATAAAATGACTCCACAGCCACTGTTTAAAAATTGTGGGGAGAAATGCCACTTTAAAGCCCCATTTCTGTTCCATAGGGACCATGAATATAGCTGTATCTCACAGCATCATGACCCGAAAACCATTGACATATGCAAAAATTCTAAAGAATGAAGTGTGAAAATGGATTGCGGTTTTGTCATGAAACCTTGCTGTCTTTTTAACAGTCTCCTCCAGCAATACAGCAAAATGAACTGTTGGGAACTGAGAATAAAACTTGCAGTAAGAAAAATAAATATTTTCATTATATTAAAAAAAGTTTTCAAGAGACCATCTTCTGTATGAAAGAGGTATGTGAGCTGGGACCGGCAACTAATCGAGTGACCTCGGGAAATTGGGGCCACAAATCATCAGAGATCATGCCTGATTCATCTTGATGAAAGTCAAACGATCCACATTATCTGTGGGAAGCCGGATGCGTTTGTCTGTAATGACTCTCCCAGCTGTGCTGAAGGTACCGCCTCAGATTTGAAGCTGGCTGCTGGGCAGGAACACCTCTATGGCGTGGGCGAGCGAGCTCGGGGCCATTTCTCCATTTTGGATTAACCCTAGAAGTCAATTGGGTCCGGAAAACATAAAAAATCATGATGTTGAGACGCAGATAGTCTGTTTGCACCATTGATCTTAAGTGGTCTATGTGTGTTGTATTGTGGTGCCATGCATTGCATGCGTATGTGAGGTGGTAAATAAAGATTGCCCGAGGTCACCCATTAGGCTTCATGCCACCATAGCCTGCTGCAGCTGCTGCAGCCGATCGGCTACTTGACACTCTATTGCTGTCAGCTTCGCTGACGTTGTTTCACCGTGACATTGAGAACGCGAAGCAGGACGAACAGATGTCTCAGTTGATCAATCAAGCAAGGTCTCCTTTTCCGCATTTTACTCTCTAGTTGGTGAGTCGTGGAAGGAAAGTGCTGAGTTTTGTTTTGTACTGGGGATCCAGGAGGGGGGCCACACAGTAAACTGTTGTTCATTTTTTGATGGCCTTAATGCGAGGATCATGTTGGAGGAAAATGGAGCATTCAAGCCACTCATATGAGAGATGGAGCCTTGATTTCCAGCTTGGGTCAGAGGGGGCTCTAGCAAACTGATCTTCCTCATCTTTCCTCTCCGCCAAAAATTCTGCGCCAACCTCTTTCAAAGGCGAGTGATTGTCGGTAAAGTCGGGTGTCTAGGAATACATCTCCTCCTCAGCTTACCTCCGACACAGTTTCAACACAGCCCTGACTTGCTCAGATGATGCACCTTGAGAGCTGACGGTGCCGCCTTGCACTAGCCATGGACTCCGAAACCAATGCCTAATGAAAGCCGATAAAAATTGAGAAACTGTCGGGCCTTGTGGAATTCGATGGAGAGGAATAAGGCTCGTGTCCAATCTGTGTCCGTTTCTCCTCTCCGGTCGCTGGTGGGTCTTATGTTTTTTCAGAGTGTCCATCAGTTTGTTTCAGAACTAAAGATCACACAGATGGTCATGCTGACCATGGGCATTGTCGCACTGACCATTATGGTGGCTTCTTCAAAACTGGCAAGTATGGTGCAGAAGCTCTTTCATCTGCCTCCACTCTCGGTGTGGCTCAACACCTCGAGGTCCGCAATGCTGCTTGTCAGGCCAATGTGTCAATTCGTATGCGTTAATGGCATTGCGCTGCTGCCACAATCGCTGGAGCATGTTGGAGGGTGGAATTCCAGCGTGTTGCCACAGTCAACTAATGAGGACGGTTGACGGGGGAGGCCGAGCTGACACTTGCAAGCAGCCAGGCGGGACGAAAGCAGGGTGCGAACAGCGGAAAGTGCGAACCTCAGACCTCGAGCCTTCCTCAGCAGGCAGTCACCCAGACCCGGGTAGCGCTTTAGAAATTTCTGGTCGTCGCTGGTTCATGACATGTGCCAGGCAAAGGATGTGCTCCAGCCTAACGATCTTAAAGGCGGGGCCAGAAGATTTCGCCGTTATCGACACCTCCTTGCCTGGCACAAGGTTTGTGACACCCAGCCAGCGCTCGGTCTAGTCTGCGGAATGCCATCACAGCTCCTGACTGTGTCGTGGAGGTCTCCAAGACAGATTAATTTCACACGGCCTGGTTTTATACCACAGAGGACACGTGATACCACCAGAGGATTGGGGGGAAAGAGCCTGCACCATCCTGCGGTTTTGAAGACGATAGAGTGTGCGCCGAGCCTGAGAGCCACCGTCACAACAGAGTCATCCCACCCAGCTACCCAGTGAGCTTGTCACAGAGATATGGCGGCCTTGGGCAATGCTTACTAGTCCATGTGTGGTGGTGAGATGGGATTTTTTCGGACAGAGATGCAGACAAATCGCTCTTTAAATTTTAAGATGACACGTGGCTGCCCGGGCAGGACGGCTTTTCTGGCAAAGGACAATGTCCTGCTCGGCAATTGGTATTGGGGGCAGGCAAGGGCCATGACGTGGCGGAGACCCATCTGTGTCCCTCAGACGGAAAAGGCAACATTTCCAAGGCCAAAGCTGGCATTGCGTTATTCAGGCTTTTGGCTTTGGGTTGGTTTGGGTTATTAAAGTGGTTCTTTGCCTCCCAAACTGGAAGTCAGAAGGCTGGCTGCTAGGGACTGGCCGCTGTTACAGCGGCAGGTCGGTCAAAACTGGCAGAAGGAGAAGGGGTTAGGGATGCGGTCTCTGGTAGTGCTGGTGGTTCTCGGGCGACGGTGGAGGCCTGATGCGCGAGGATGATCCCTGACTCATGACTACTGAGAGACATGTGAAGCTGAGAAAAGCTTGGTGGTGGCAGAGGGGAGTAGGCGGAGGCTGAGGGTAGTGTTGTGACAAGCGTTGGAAGCCCCAGGCATCGTGTGGCCTTTTTTGGCCATGGTTGTTGCTCCATTTAAACTCATGCATTCGCTGCATGTGACTAGACTGTTGGTGGTGGTTTAAACAACCTAGATTTCTTTGCCTCTCTGCTGCGTTTGCGGCAAAGGCGGGCATTGTGAAATCGACTGGGTGAATCAGGAGGCTTGATTCAAAGAAGGCCCAGGCTTGAGAGGGCCTGGACCTTTTGACGGCGATAAGCGAAGGAGGGGGTTTCGCTGACCGGGGCTGGCGGAATCATTTCAGCGGACTTTGCGACCACCTCTCCCTTTTTGAGGCTTGGGATCCGTATTGACACATAACCCCTATCAATCTTCCTCCTCGTCCAGTGTTGAAGAGCTTTGCAAGCAAATCTGGTGGAATATGACCTCGATGGGATCCGCAATGTTGTATATCATCATCATCTTCATCTTCAATTCAATACAGAGGGAATTGGTCGTCCTGTTTTCGGCATCAGGAGCTTCGGGTACAAGCAAGAGCAATGCAAGGCGTTGCCGAACCCGCCCGGGATTTTTGCGATTGACCGTTTCCTTCTCCTCCTCTGATGGCATTCAGTATCTGGGTGTAGAGCAGCAAAAATCATCCTCTTTGGCCTCTTGATCTTTTAACATGCCTTGACCCAACCGCATTTTGTCATCAAAAGAGGTCTTCAGAAAAATGGATTATCCACAAGTGGTGGGTACAAAGTAGACAATTTGGAGCTGCCTCTAGGCTTCATGTTGGACGGATGCTGGATGGATGATGATAGACGTCATTTGTTGCCGTGACTGGGAGGACGACGAGGTAAGACTGCTGGATGCGGCAGGTTGCATTACCACTAAGAACAGAATGGGCGACGCTGTTCGTTACTGAGATTCACAGGGCCCTGACCCAGCGATGACAGGTCTGACAGTCCTGCAACTGACGAATCGCCCATACTGCTGGCATGCGCTGTTGTCGCCAGCACTGGAAGGAGCACCTTCTCTCGTAACCTCTACCTCCATGTCCTACCCCCTGCTTACCACCTGCATTTCGCTCCATGTTCACAAATATAAAAATTGAGAAGGTATGGAAGAGTTTTGGAAAGTCACTTACTAAAAGACGGCAATTCACAGGCTATTCTTAATAACCTCCAAATCAAACACACAATTGTGTATTCAAATTTAAGTGCAGGGGCATCTATCAACAAAGCTGGCCTTGCGCAAAGTGAAAAAAAACCTATATCAAATTTAAACGTATAAAAAAAGGTTTTTTTTGCACCTATCAAATACACCGGCAATGACTACAAAATTGCTGTATTCAAATTTAACAATATGAACAAAGCTGGCCTGCATCAAAATGGAAAAAAAGACACTATCTGTGAAAATGTATACGGATAATAAAAGGTATTTTTTGCCAACTGATTTAATACTTCGGCAGTGACTACAAAATTGCTGTATTAAAATTAAGTGCAAGGTGCCTCTATAATACAATGCTGGATGCGCCAAAGTGAAAAAACACGTATCTGAAATGGTATTCGGATAATAAAAGGTATTTTTTGCACTATCAAATACACCGGCAATGCTACAACATTGCTGTATTCAAATTTATACTTTATGAAAGAAGATGGCCTGCGTCAAATTGAAAACAAACAACTATTCTGAAATGTATACGGATAATAAAAGGATTTTTTGCACCTATCAAATACACAGCAGTGACTCCAAATTGCTGTATCAAATTTAAGGGCAAGGGTTGCCTTATAACAAAGTGGCCTGCGCCAAAGTGAAAAAAAACTATCTGTAAACTGTATACAGGATAATAAAAGGTATTTTTTGAACTATCAAATTCACCGGCAGTGACTAAAGAATTGCTGTATTCAACATTTAACAATCATGTACGATGCTGGCCTGCGTCATCAAAGTGAAAAAACACCTATCTGAAATAGTCTTACGGATAAAAAAAGTATTTATTGCACTATCAAATACACGGCAAGTGACTAAAAAATAGCTGTAATTTCAACTTTACAATATGAAGGAAGCTGGCCTGCGGCAAACTGTGAAAAAACCACCTATCTGAAATGTATACGATAATAAAAGGTATTTTTGCACCCATCAAATAACCGGGCAGTGACTACAAATTGCTTGTATTCAATATTTAAGTGCAAGATAGATCCTACTTATCAACCAAATTGCTGGCATGGCCGAAGTGAAAAACACACTATCTGAATTGTATACGATAATAAAAGTGGAGTTTTGCACTATCAAATAGACCTGGCGGGTGACTACTAATTTGCTGTATTCAATTTAAGTGCAAGGTTCCTATATCATAAAGTGGGACTGTGCCAAAGTGAAAAAAAAACACCTATTGAATTATATATGGATAAGAAAAGTGGAGTTTTGCAACTCCTATCAAATATTCCTGCTAGTTACTAGAAAAGATCTGTATCCTAATATAAGTTCAGGCTGCCCAACATACAAGTAATATTTTCACCAGAAAACAGTTAATAAAAACCCATTGCAATGCAATGTTAAAACAAAGTCTGGGCTGCACAATATCCACTATCCTTTAAAGAGCTTGTCTGTGTTCCCCCGCGCCCCCGCTCCCTCCCCGTGACTTTACAGCGCTAGATGCTCCTTTAAAATTCTCAGCCTAAGTCCCTAAAATCTGCAAATCTCTAATCTACCTAAGTTCTAATGTTCACAGCTAAAAGCATAGCTGTCTGTGTGAACAAATAAAAACAATTTCGCTGAGCTGTTTGGACAGAGACCGAGCACACGCCCTTACTACTATGAGATAACTGACACACATGATTGCTGAACGGGAAAAGGGCTGTTCTATGTAAAATAAAGATCATGTGATTTTTCCAGCCAATCGCAACCATTCACATTCCAGCCATGACGTCGCACACACAGCTCACCCTGCTCTATTCTCTAAACTGATTTGCTGGCCTCCAAAATGACAGGAAGCGCTGAAACTGTCGCGCTATTAATAGATTATGCGCAGATTTTCACCCAGATTATCGCGTAATCGAAAAAATCCGATCAACATAAAAACCGTGGCGATTTCAACTTTGTCGATAATAATCGCTCAACACTAGTGACACCTCATTCACCACATACAGCACCCAGAAACCAGGTGCCACCTGTGGAGGATAGGATGTCACCCAGCTTTGCTAGACACTGAATAGGCTATCCAGTAAAGCTGGGTGACACCATATCTCCTACAGAGGGCACCCAGAAACTTTGGTATGTCACCAATTTTAAATGGACACTGGATAGGCTATCCAGTAAATTCTGAGTGCCACTTCTGGGGGATGAGGTATCACACAGGTTTACTGGACGCTGGATATGCTAGAGCTTGTGGGAGGGCAGTGGGCAACAGGGGGAGGGGAGCAGGGAGCTCTTCTCCCTGGCAGCATGATATGATGCTGCTCTCGCACCACTTCTCTTAAAGAGTCTCCTGCAGTCACACAGTTCTCCAACTCTTTTAGGGGTGCAGGAGGTCTCCCTCTTTTGTGTGAGTCTTCTTCACAACTCGGGAGAGTTAGCAAGTATGACATACAAGGCAGGAATCAACTGTTTTCTGCAGATTCTGCAGGAAACATTCCTAAAGAATGGTTACCCTACATCACATTACTGTCTACTAGGGGAATCCCATGTTAGCCTTTATCTTAACTTCATACTTTAACTACAAAAAGGGAAGTGGACAAATCCCTTTAAGCACAATACAATAATAATTTTATAATTTTCTTTAAAAGGTACCAGATTTTGAGGAAGGTGACTACTTCTTACCGTTGGGTATTGTTTAATTCCCCAGACACACTATTCTTGCCTCTTTACAAATGGCATTGCCAAAAATTTCTGTGCTGAGAAAGGGTTAATGTGACATCTTTTGACATTTTTACACTGCTACTGATTTTGAATTCTATCGTCTTGATGTTGTTAATGGGAATCTGTCACCATTTTGTTTTAAATAATAAAAGCAAGATACTGAAACATATTCTTTTCTTCTTAGCTGTTTTTAATTTTGGATTGTAGATTTCTCAATTCGACTGTCTTTATAAGATTATGGTGAAAGCTTTCTTACCTGCACTGCTTTAACAGCATTTAGAGAGATGCTTTACAGCAACTATATGGACACAGGAGCCTGCTAACATGATCAGTCCCATTGACTTTTATATGAGGGTTTTTTCTAGTCATGCTCTGTGACCTGGGAAGAAGTCTGTGTGCAGGAAGGGAGAGAGGGGGGCTGTTACATATTCTATTGTGAATGGTGGATCCTGTGTTATCTATACACATTGGTGTCAGGTTTCAGTGTAATCCTTAAAAATAGCTCCTATATGATAACCACAAACTTATACAATCGAAATACACCAAAAAGACAAATACCTGTCTTGGGACAAAATACACAAGAGGGAACAGTGACTGTTTACTCACGGTACTGTTGTCATCACAGGTAGGACAAACAGAAGATGAACAGTAATCCTAGTGAAGCCTATAATCCTCAACTTACAAAATCCCTATACCTGTTCCCTATCAAATTGTGGGATCATCGCCCAGACAAGGACGGCCCCAATCAAGATGACCGTCCCTTAAGGCCCCTGGTATCACCTTTACTGAATAAAGTTTATAGGTCACCATGCAATAACTAGACAGGAAGAGAAATGTTAATTACCCCACCAAAACAAAAAAGAAGAAAGGCCTAAAGGCAGCATTTATGTTTCCCTCACATATTAATTCTGTTCATCAGGGAAACATGGCTCCTAATGGCTCAAAGAACACACTAATAATAACCCACAATAACAGGCGCCCATGATCTCCAGGGGCTTTAAGGGACAATCCTCTTGAGTGGGACCATCCGGGTTCGGGGCATGACCCCACAATTTGATATGGAACATGTATAGGGATTTTTGTAGGGTGAGAATTATAGGCTTCACTAGGATTACTCTTCATCTTCTGATTGTCCTATGCGTGATGAAAACAGTACAGTGTAGTGTTGAGCGATTATTATCGACAAAGTTGAAATCGGCACAGTTTTTATGTTGATGGAAATTTTTAGATCATGCGATAATTTAGGTTAAATCTGTGCATCATTTTTTAATCGCGCCATTTTCGGCGCTTCCTGTTCATTTTTGGGCGGCCAGCAAATCAGCTTACAGAATGAGCAGGGTGAGATGTGGTTGCGACGTCATGACTGGGATGTGTATGGGTTTCGATTGGCTGGAAAAATCACATGACCTGTTTTTAAAAGAACAGCCCTTCCTGTTCATGATCAGTGTCTCTCAGCATCTCATAGCAGGAGGACGTGCGCTCTGCCTGTGTCCAAACAGCTCAGCGAAATTATTCTATTTCTTCACAGAGAATGCTCTACTGTTAGCTGTGATCCTTACAACTTAGTTAGATCAGAGATTGTAAGTTTTTATGTAGTTAGGTAGAGAATTTTAAAGGAGCATCTACCGCTGTAAAGTCACGGAGTGGAGCGGGGGGGGGGCCCACGGGCGAACACAGACAAGCTCTATGAAGAATACTGGATAAAGTCCACCAAGACTTAGGGCCACATGTATGAATCCCGATGGGTCGGGGCGCACCTTTCCGCTAGTTTTCAGGCGGAATCTGCGCCTGATTTTTGTCGGGGCCGGGGTGCGCTCATACGTACAATGTAAAGTCCGTCGCGCCGCGCCTGTGTTTTAGGCGCAGTGCTGGTCCGAGGCGCAGTGCGGGGCTGCGCCTAGGATTCGGCGCCGGAGGTAGTGCACTCATACATGCGGGGAAAAGTCCGCGCGCCTCGCCAGTATGTGTGGGGCACAGTGCGGGGACTTGGGCGCAGTGCGGGACTTAGGCGCCGTGCGGGGCTGCGCCGAAAAACTGTTCCGATGCGAGACAGGCTGGAGCGGCGAGAAATCATTCCAGATGTCGGTGCAGAGTATGAATCAAAAATCGCCTTTATAAAGGGTTCAACATTCTCAGGAAAGACCCTGAAACTAAAAAATAAAAAATACAAAAAACAAAATCACTTTCCAATATCCTAATTCAAGAATTAGGATATTGGAAATTGCCGGGGAAAAATACGTAATTCAAAATTCAGAAAGCTTTCGTTTGGTAGGCATAAACGGCCAATCAGAATGGAGCAACAGTGAACCATTAAAACCTATGGGGAAGTTTAGGACCAATCAGAATCCACGGCGGGATAGTTCAAAATACAGTAAAAATGCTAAAAAGAGCTGATTGGTTAAGTACCGGGGACTTGGTTTAGCTCAACCAATCAGAATAGGAGTGACAGAGACCCATTCTAGCCTATGGAGAATTATTGACCAATCAGAATAGGAGCGACAAAGACCCATTTTTAGTCTATGGAGAAGTTTAGACCAATCGGGAATCCCGGCGGGAATAAATTCAAAATACAGTAAAAAGACAGAAAAAGCTGATTGGCTGAGCTAGCGGGTGCTTGTCTATCCCAGCCAATGAGCTACTTCTCCCATTATAGTCTATGGAGAGATGGGCGCACTGAAATCTCGGCACTCAGCGCTGTGCGGCATGAAGTATTAATCAAAAAATTATTTTTATTAAATCTAAAACATTATCAGATAAAGAGCAGAACCCTTCTTTACAAATAAAGCAGTTAAAAACCCGAACAACGCGGTTGTCGCCGAGACCGGCGCTACATAGGGAATTGCAATAGAGAGAATTGCCAGGAAATACAGTAATTCAAATTGTTTAAGCTATTCTCATTGGTCGGCAGAAGCCAGCCCAAACAGATAGGAGCGACAAAGACCCATTATTTCCTATAGGAGAAGTTTGACCAATCAGAATAGGAGCGACAGTGGCCCCTTCTAAAACCTTGAAGGAGTATTAACCAATCAGAATAGGAGCGACAAAGTCCCATTATATCCTATGGAGAAGTTTGGACAATCAAATCCAAGGCAGGACAGTTCAAAATACAGTAAAAGACAGAAAAGAGCTGATTGGCTGAGCTAGCGGTGGCTTATCTATCCCAGCCAATCAGAGCGCGAGTACTTCTCCCATTATAGTCTATGGAGAGATGGGCGCTCTGAAATCTCGGCTCTCAGCGCCCTGCGGGCCCTGAAGTATTAATAAAAAAATCTATTTTTATTAAGTGTCAAACATTATCAGATAAAGAGCAGAACCCTTCTTTTACAAATAAAGCAGTTAAAACCCGAACAACGCGTTTGTCGCCGAGACCGGGGCCCGCATAGGGAATTGCAATAGAGAGAATCGCCGGGAATACAGTAAATTTAAATTGTTTAAGCTATTTTCATTGGTCGGAATAAAAACCAGCCAATCAGAAAAAGGAGCGACAATGTCCCATTCTAACCTATGGAGGAGAATTGCAATCAGAATAGGAGCGACAATGTCCCATTATACCTATGGAGAAAAATTGACCAATCATATTCAAAGGCGGACAGTTCAAAATACAGTAAAAATGCAGAAACGACGCTGATTGGTTGAAGCGGCGGGGGCTCGTCCAGCTTAGCCAATCAGAGCGCGAGCTACTTTCTCATAGAGTTCTATGGGGAAAGAAATTCTGACGCGGGCTGTGATTGGCTAAGTTAAAAGAGGCGCCGTTATTTGGACCAATGAGAGAGCGAGCGACACTCCTAGGGTTTTCTAATTTCCAATCTGGAAATAAAACTGTACATGGCCGAAATCAAATTATAACACTACAGAAGTTGTACCGATGTGTATATAAAATGAATAATAATATGGGGGGTAACGAAAAATAAATATTAAATCAATAAAATCATGTTTATTTCTTTATTTTCGTTAGCCAAGGATAAATAGTATGGGTGCAACGAAAATAAAGAAATAAACAGACAAGCGGGCGAACACAGACAAGCTCTATCTATAAAGAACACTGGATAAAGTTCACCAAGACTTAGTGTAGACATTGCACTGCAATATCTTTATTATTAACAGTTTGCTATTGAAATATTTCCTGGATATTGGGCAGCCTGAACTTATATTGGGTACACATCATTTCTAGTAACTGCAGGTCTCTTTGTTAGGTGCAAAACTCCACTATTATTATCAGTATACATTTCAGATAGGTGTTCATTTTCAATTTTACCAATTCCACCTGTGTTGATATATCCACCTTGCAGTTAAAATTACAACCCAGCAATCTTGTAGTCAGCACAGGTTGTTTGTTGCCAAAAATACCGGGGTATCATACGAAAAAAATAACAGATACGTGGGTTTTTTTACTTTGCGCACCCAGCTTTGTTCATTGACGCAACATCCACGTTAAATCTTTAAAACAGCAATTCTATAGTGGGCCACAGGTGAATTGAAAGGGGCAAAAAAAAAACCGTGTATTATACGAAAAAAATAAACAGATACGTGTTTTTTGACTTTTGTGCACCAGCTTTGTTCATTGACGCAACATCCAGTAAATCTTAAAACAGCAATTCTTAGTCACCACAGGTGAATTGAAAGGTGCAAAAAATACCGTTTTATTATACGAAAACATAACAGATACATGTTTTTTTTACTTTTGCCCAGTCCAGATTTGTTGATAGACACCTTGCAGTTAAATTTGAATCCAGCAATATTGTTTTGATTTGAGGGATTTGAGGGAAAAGCTGTGATTTGCAGTCTTTTAATAAGAGGGCTTTCCCAAAAACTATTCCATACCTTCTCAAATTTTTATATTTTGAACATGGAGCGAAAAGCAGGTGGTAAGCGAGCAAAGAGGCGGGTAGCACATGGAGGTAGTGGTAGGAGGAGAAGGTGCTCCTTCCAGTGCTGGCGACAACACGCATGCCAGCGGATTTGTCATTTGCAGGACCGTCGGCCTGTCATCGCTGGGTCAGGGCCCTGTGAATCTAAGTAACGAACATCGTCGCACAATCTGTCCTTCAGTGGTTTAAAGCAACCTGATTTAGCAGTCTTACCTCTCGCCCCTCCCAGCACGGCCACAAAGTCGTCCCGCATCTCGCATCCGCCCAACATGAACACCCCAAATGTAAAACCGTGTCCCCACCACTGGGGAAATCCTTTGTCTAAAGCCCTCTTTGATGAAAAAAATGCGGTTGGGGTCAAAAGGGATGTTAAAAGATCAAGGGGGGGGGGGGGATTTAGTCTGCTCTGACGCCCAGTTATGATGCCATCAGAGGAGGTGAAGGAACCCGGGTTCAACGGAAAAAATCCGGGCGGTCGGCAACGCCTTGCATTGCCCCTTTTGTCCCCGCAGCTTCTGGATGCAAAAAAGTCGGACGACCCAAGTCCCTTGTTGATGATGATGATGATTTGATGCATTGGGCCCTCTGGTCTTTTCCGCGAATTTGCTTGCGAGCGCTTCATCATTGGGGGGAGAGGGGAAAGCGATGGAGTAGTGCAATGGGTCCCGCCAAAAAAAGGGAGAGGGACGGTGCAAAAGTCCCTGATATGTTTCCCGCCAGCCACGGTCAGCGCAAACCCCGTCCTCGCTTATGCCGTAAAAAAGACCGGCCCTCTGAACCCTGGGCCTTCTTTGAGCAAGCCTTGATTACCCGCGATGTCATATGCGCCTTTGCCGTAAAGCATAAGTAGAGGCAAAAACCCTTTAAAAGTGGTTAACCACCCCCAAATGATAGTCACTGCAGCAAAATGCAGGGTTTGAAATGGAGGAACATTTGGGGCCAAAAAGGCCGCCCGACCCCGGGGCCCCAAAACCTGTCCCCCCTCTGTCTCCGCCTCCCCCTCCTTCGCCACCCCAAAGCGTTCCCTAGCTGCCATGTTTCGGTCTGTGGGGATCACCCTCCGCTTCGCCTCCCCCGCCCCCGAGTCCCCCCAGCACCCCCAGGGGGCCCCATCCACCCTTCTCCTTCCCCCAAATTTTGACGCCCTGATGCCGTTACAGCGGCCGTCTGCAGCCACCCTTCTGTCTTCCATTTTTGGGGAGAAGAAACATTTTAACCCAAACCATCCCAAACCAAAAGCCGTGTCGGCATTCCCAGGTTTTTGGGCCCTTGGGAAAAAGTTGCCTTTCGTTGGTGGACAAGATGGGTTCCGCCACGTCATGGCCCTCGCCTGCCCCAATACCAGATGCCGCCGGCATTTCTTTGCCGGGAAAAGCCGTCCCTCCCCGGCCGACGTGTCTCAAAAATTTTCAAAGCGGTTTTTTGCTCTGGCCCGGGAAAAAGTCCATTCACCCCCAACACATGGATGTAAGCAGGGGCCAAGGGCCAAAAATACATTCTGTGACAGCTCACGGGGTGAGTGGGGGGATGTCTCTGGGGGGTGGGGGTGGTTCCCGGGCTCGGCGCCGCTCTTAAAAACCCCTAGGGATGGTGAAGGGCTCTTTCCCCCAAGGCCTTGGTGGATCACGTGCCAGAGACCCCCCAGTCTGTGGTTTAAAATTAATCTCCCCTTGGGCCGTCCCACACAGGTCAGGAGTGTGGACGGTCTCCGAAACGAGACCGAGCGCTGACGGGGTGACAAGAACTTGTCCCAGGCAAGGGGTGTGCATAACTGGGAAACTGCTGGCCCCCCTTAAGATCGGTAGGCTGGGCACTCCCTTGCCTGGAAAGTATAAACCTTGTGCCCAGAAATTTTAAAGAGCTCCCCCCGGGTCTGGACTACCTGCTAAAGAAGGCTCGAGGTCTGAGTTCGCACTTCCCCCGTTCGCCCCTGCTTTAGTCCCCCCCGGGCTGCGTTGCAGGTCAGTCGGCCCCCATCAACCGTCTCATTTTTGGAGTGGCAACCTGGAATTCCCCTCCAATTCTCCAGCGATTGTGGGAGCTGAAATCCCCATTACGCAGTCGAAGTGACAAAATGGCCTGACAAGCGCAGCGGTGCGGACCTGGGGGGTGTTGAGCCACGAGAGTGGAGGCGGTGAAAGAGCTCTGCACCACCCTTGCAGTTTTGAAGAAGCCCCAAAATGGTCAGTGCGGACGATCCCCTTGTCAGCAGCCCATTGTGGTGATCTTAGTTTGGAACGATGTTGGACACTCTAAAACATCAGGCCCGCAGGGAGGGGAGGAGAGGACCAGATGCGCACGGACCCTTTTTCCGTCAAATCCAAAAGGGCCCGACGTTTCTCAATTTTATTGGTCTTCATTGGCGGGGTTTAAAGGCCCAGAGCTAGTGAAAGGGGGGCCCCTCAGCTCTCAGGGGTGCATCACTGGGGCAAGTCAGGCTGTGTTGAAGCTGTGCCGGAGGAAGGGAGGAGGGGAGGTATTTAGCACCGACGTCCCTGCCTTGGAAAAGGGTTGGCGGTTTTGAGGCAGAGGGGGAAGATGAGTTTGAAATTTCCCCCTAAACCCAGAGGTTTGGGAACTCAAGGCCCATTCTCCCATGGTGTTTGGGTGCCCCATTTCCCCAAAATGACCCTCGATTAGGCCAAAAAATGAACAACAGTTATGGGTGGCCACCTCCTGGATCCCCGGTAAAAAAACAAACTCGACACTTTCCTTACACCCCCCAAAATAGAGATTTAAAAAGGGGGGAAATGGAGCCTTCTGATTGAAAAATGGAGACATCTGTTGCTTTCCTGCTTCAGTTTTTCAAATGTCCGGGGAAAAACGCCAGCGAAGTGAAGATTTGGTGCCAAGACCCTTTAGCGGACAGCGGCAGCAGCGGCATGGTGGAAAACCCTAATGGGTGA
Organism: Phyllomedusa bahiana; assembly: GCA_025379985.1. Lineage (NCBI taxonomy): Eukaryota > Metazoa > Chordata > Amphibia > Anura > Hylidae > Phyllomedusa > Phyllomedusa bahiana. Next base: position 25,495 of record JAODAL010010018.1, read on the forward strand.
CTCTGGCAATCTTTATTTACCACTCCCCAAACGCATGCAATGAGGCACAGATCAACACCCAGAGACCAGTTAAGATCATGGTGCACGACTTCTGCTTTTCACACCGATGTTTTTGTATGTGTTCCGGACCCAAAGATTCTGGGTATCCAAAATGGACAAATGGCCCGAGCTGGCTCCCCACGCCATAGGGTTTGTCCTCCCCGCAGCCAGCGCATATTCTAACGGCCCTTCAGCCGCGGAGGAGTCATTACGAAAAACGCACCGGCTTTCCACGATAATTGGATGTTTGACTTTAAATAAAGAAAAAAATCAGGCATGGATTTGTGATGTTGTGGCCCAATTGCCGGGTCACGATTGTTGCTGGTTCTTCACATCCCCCAAACAAAAAGGGGCCTCTTGAAAAACTTTTTTTTTAAAATGAAAATTTCTTACTGCAATTTTTTTTTCCCAATTTCCCCAAACAGTTATTTGTGGTTTTGCTGGAGGAGCTAAAAGCCCCAAGGTTTATGAAAAAAACCATATTCCATTTCTCACTTCTTTTTTTGAATTTTTACATTGTCAGGGGTTTTGGGGGTCATGTTTAGAAATGGGCAAATTGATTTAACGAAGTGGAATTCGTTTAGAATTTCGGAAAACTTCGGTTCGGAGAAGCGTTTTTGGGGACTTGGGTAAACGAAGTGTGTTTTGATTTTAAAGGCTGCGAGCACATGGCGTACATGGGGCAAAGCCTCTTGGGGGGGAAAAAAGGGGATAGCCTGCATGAATGTGCGAGTTTAAACCCAAATCAAGGGGGACCGGCGGGATTCTGTGACGTCACCGCACTATATAAGGGAACGAGGCGGCCGGGGAGTCACATCCTCTCACTGTACTGATAGGGAAGGTGTGCTGCGGGTGATACGCTTTCTGAAGAAGATTTTTATACAGTGATTTCGTGGGGTGTTCGCTTGTCCAGGACTGTTTTGAATGTGATTTTGATTTTTTGGGGTTTTGGGTTTAAAATCCAGTGGCGTCCCTGCAGCTGAAATATACATTCAATACCCAAGTGGGATCTAAGCCAGTTCCTTTTGTATTCATTTAAAAAAAACGGGTTTTTACAATAAAAATACCATTTCATTTTTGGCTGCTGAATTCTATTGCGAAAATTTTACTCCAGGGGTTAAATTAAGCGTTGTTTTGCTGGTTGCTGACAAAAATAAACGTCTTTTTCAACGCCAAATTTTATATTTTTTTTTGGTGCCTAATTCAAAAGCAAAGGAAAATTACAAATGTAACTCTGGTTGTGGGGCGTAGAAAACACGCAATTGTAAACCGCTTAGTTTGTGCGCTAATTCTTTGGCGCAATTTACATCCAGGGGTTAATTAAGGTTTGTTTTGTGGTGTGTGACAAAAAAAAAACCGTCTTTTTCAACGCCAAATTATATTTCTTTTTGGTAGCCTAATTCACAAGAAGGAAATTACAACTGTATCTCTTTTGTGTGGGTAGAAAACACGAATTGAAACACGTACTAGTTTGTGGGGCCTCAATTTTTTTGGCGCAATTTCATCGGGGGTTTAAATTTTAAGCGTTGTTTTGTGGTTTGTGAAAAAAATAAAACCCGTCTTTTTAAACCCCAAATTATATTTTTTTTTTTGGTGCCTAATTCACAAGCAAAGGAAAATTTTAAAACTGTATCTTTGTTGTTGGGTAGAAAACAGCAATTGTAACCGCTACTTTTTGTGCGGTTTTAAATTCTTTGGCGAAATTTTTCATCCGGGGTTAATTAAGCGTTGTTTTGTGGTGTGCTGACAAAATAAACCCGTCTTTTTCAACGCCAAATATTATTTTTTTTTTTTGGTAGAAATTTTCAAAAGCAAGGCAATTACAACTGTATCTCTTGTTTTTTTGTGGGTAGAAAAACACGCATTGAACACGCTACTAGTTTGTGGGTCAATTCTTTGGCCAATTTACATCCGGGGGGTTAATTAAGCGTTTTTTTTGCTGGTGTGCTGACAAAAAAAAAAACCGTTTTTTCAACGCCAAAATTTATATATTTTTTTTTGGTAGCCTAATTCACAAGCAAAGGGAAATTTAAACTGTATTCTTGTTGTGTGGCGTAGAAAAACACGAATTGTAACACGCTACTGTTTGTGCGGTCAATTCTTTGGGAAAATTTACATCCAGGGGTTAATTAAGGTTGTTTTGCGGGGTGTGTGCAAAAAAAAAAACCGTCTTTTTAAAAACCCCAAAATTATATATTTTTTTTTGGTAGCCTAATTCACAAGCAAAGGCAAATTACAACTGTATTCTTTTTTTGGGTGGCGTAAAAAACACGAATTGTAACACGCTCTGTTTGTCGGCTCAATTCTTTGGCGCAATTTACACCCAGGGTTTTTAAAGCGTTGTTTGCTGGTGTGTGACAAAAAAAAAACCGTCTTTTTCAAGCCAAAAATATATATATTTTTTGGTACCCCTAATTCACAAGCAAAGGCTAATTAAACTGTATTTTTTTGTGTGGCGTAGAAACACGCTTTTGTAACACGCTATGTTTGTGCGGCTCAATTCTTTGGCGCAATTTAACCCAGGGGTTAATTAAGCGTTGTTTTGCTGGTGTGTGAAAAAATAAACCGCCCCTTTTCAACCCCCAAATATATTTTTTTTTTTTTTGGTAGCCAAATTTCACAAGCAAAGGCTAATTACAACTGTATCTCTTGTTGTGGGGGCGTAGAAAACACCCCAATTGTAACAGCTACAAAGCTATAGTTTGTGCGGCTAAATTTCTTTGGCGAAAATTTACATCCGGGGGTTAATTAAGCTTTTGTTTTGCTGGTTGCTGACAAAAAAAAACCGTTTTTTCAACGCCAAATATAAAATTTTTTTTTGGGTAGCCTAATTCACAGCAAAGGCTAATTCAATGTTCTTTTGTTGGGGGTGTAAAAACCCGCATTGAAACCCACGTACTAGTTTGTGCGGTCAATTCTTTGGCGCAATTTACTCCAGGGGAAAATTGGGTTTGTTTTGCTGGTTTTGCTGAAAAAAATAAACCGTTTTTTTCAACGCCAAATATATATTTTTTTTTTTTGGTACCCTAATTCAAAGCAAAGGTAATTACAACTGTATCTCTTTTGGGGGTAGAAAAAACACGCAATTGAAACACGTTAGTTTGTGCGGCTCAATTCTTTGGGCTTTTTAAATCCAGGGGTTAAATTAAAGCGTTGTTTGCGGGTGTGCTGACAAAAATAAACCTTCTTTTTCAACGCCAAATATTTTATTTTTTTTTTGGTGGGCCAATTCCAAGAAAAGGGGCTAATTAAATGTATCTTTGTTTGTGGCGTGGGAAAACCGCAATTGAAAACAGTATAGTTTGTGGGCTCAATTCTTTGGGAAATTTACATCCGGGGGGTTAATTAAGCGTTGTTTTGCTGGTGTGCTGCCCAAAAAAAAACCGTTTTTTTCAAGCCAAATATTATTTTTTTTTTTGGTACCCCAAAATTCACAAGCAAAGGCTAATTACAACTGTATCTTTTTTGTGGTGTAGAAACACGAAATTGTAACAGTACTATTTTGTGGGGGCTCATTTTTTTGGCGCAATTTTACATCCGGGGTTATTAAGCGTTGTTTTGTGGTGTGCTGACAAAAAAAAAACCGTCTTTTTCAACGCCAAAATTTTTTTATATTTTTTTGGAACCCTAATTCACAAGCAAAGGCTAAAATTAAAAACTGTTCTCTTGTTGGTGGCGTTGAAAACAGCAATTGTAACAGCACTAGTTTGTGCGGCTAAATTCTTTGGCGAAATTTTACACCCAGGGGTTAATTAAGGTTGTTTTGCTGGGTGTGAAAAAAATAAACCGTTTTTTTTCAAGCCAAATATATATTTTTTTTTTTGGTAGCCTAATTCACAAGCAAAGGCTAATTACACTGTTCTCTTGTTGTGTGGTGTGAAAACACGAATTGTAACACGCTATAGTTTGTCGGCTCAATTCTTTGGCGCAATTTACATCCGGGGGTTTAAATTAAGGTTGTTTTGGGGTGTGCTGCAAAATAAACCGTCTTTTTCAACGCCAAAATATATATTTTTTTTTGGTAGCCAAATTTACAAGCAAAGGTAATTACAATGTATCTCTTGTTGTGTGGGTAAAAAAACACGCAATTGAACACGTAAAAAGCTCTAGTTTGTGGTGGCTCAATTTTTTGGGCCAATTTACACCAGGGGTTAATTAAGCTTGTTTTGGCTGTGTGCAAAAATAAACCGTTTTTTTCAAAACCGAAATATATAATTTTTTGTGCATAATTACAAGCGAAGGTTAATTAACCCTGTTTGTGCTTTTACTTTAGTAAAAACACAGTGTTGAAAGACACATAAAAGTAAATTTTTTCCCTGGCCATTTGTGGAGCGCAATTTTTATCCAAAGGTTACCCAAGTTGTTACTGGGTTCATTTTTGGGGTCAAAAAAGGTGTAATTTTTCATATAAGAAGCTTATCAAACAGTGCTGTACATTTTAGAAAAAAAAACAGTTGTAGGGCAGAGAGGTGGCAGGGTTGCAACTGCGAGTGGGAGTGGCACAAACATTTTTGAAACGGGCCCAGGTCCGACAGCAAGGGGACTCGCAGCGGGGTCACTGGTGAGGCCACAACTGCCGCTGTCATTAGCGGCCGGTTTTTGTTCAGCAACCCAAGGGTTCTTGATTTGGTTTACTAGGTCATCCTCTTCCTCCCCGATGAAATCTGACAACCCCAGCCAAAAAAATCGGTGGGGGAACCAGAACAAATTTGTTGGCATGGCCCCGGGGGCGGGTCGCGGCCCTCAAACCCGTCCTAGCCGCCTCTGTCCCTTTCCGTTCCTCAGCCAGGGATTTATGTGGTCTGGGCTAGCGCCACTATATAGCGAGGATGAACCAAATTTGGGAGGGCAGTAGCAGTACGTGGCAGGAAAAAATGGGGCCAATATCCCCAGTTTTGCAAGGCGGCAAAGTATAGTGTGGGAGTGGATGGGAGGTATGTGGGAAGGTCAGCCTCGGTTACCAAGACCGGGGATGAGGGCAGTAGTGACGATTTAAACAAATAGATGATGATGTAGGCGACCGCACTTGGGGCCCGGGGGAAGCAAAGGGCTTCATCATCTAGGAGAGGGGCGTCGCTTGGGTCAGGCAGCGGCGCAGCCAGCAAGTGGGTTGTTGGCCGTGAAATCAGCAGGGTGCAGCTGTGGAGTTCGGGAGCCAAGGGCCCGGGGGGAGAAAAAAACCCCCTTCGCGGTCCCAAAACAGTAGCGGACAGGGGCTCAGCAGGCAGCGGCGGCGTAGTCACTCAGTGCGGGGTTGGCGGTAAAATCAGCTACTGGCGGTGTGGCGTTCTTTGCTAAAACCCCGGAGGAGCGAATATGGGTATATGTAGAATTGTGGGAGAAGTGAAGCGTGGCCGGGGGCTAAAAGTTGGCAAACGGCCCCGCGTAAACACATGCAGCGTCACCAAACCCGGGGCCTGGGGAGAAACGTGGTAAAATGTGGGGTCCATCCTGCCGCTGCAGCAGAGCGCGGCCAGTGGACGATGCCCTTTCGCCCCCTCAAGGCTCCACCACCTCTGCGAAGGCAGGTTTTTTCTTTGAAACTCTCCCGGTCCAGATGCTCCTGTCCCCGCTACTCATGGCGAGAGTGTTCAGAGAGGCGTTTTTAAAGAGAAAAAGTATCGTCCAACCATCCCAAGGTGCAGCAGCTGACCGTGCCCTGTCCCCAAGTTGTTTGGTACTGCGTCCCTCCCTTTCCAATGGTGGTTTGCACCATTCAGAGAAAAAATGGCTTGTGCCGAGCCGAGATGGAGGTTCCAAGCCGTAATTTCTTTTTAAAAAGGCAGTACCGCCCTTTATAAATATGTAGAACAGAAAGTGGGGGCAGTCCTTGAGCTTTCGGTTTGTTCCCAAAGGGACACGGAGCGCGGGGGCGTTGAGCTGTAAACTACGGTCAGGGCCAGTACATGTCCTTTACGGCCCATGGGTGAATGTGCTTCCTGCCCAGGCCACCCCCAACTTGGACAGGAGGGCGCGCTTTTTCCTCCCGTTTCAAACTGCTGCTCCTGCGCCAATGTCCCCCCCTCCTCCCCCTCCACACCACCCATTCAGCCCCCAAAGTCGCTCCATATAACCATGGTAGGGCAAGCGGTGTCACGCGTTTACACCTAGTTGCCTGGCGAAGAAAAATACACAGGGGGGAAATGCTCGCGTCATGCGCAAGAAATGTGTGTGGCTTTTTCCGCACCAAATGCAAATCGGAACCTGGTGACGGACAATGGGAGGAACTGGGGGGTCCGGCTGACCGAGGAGGGGGTGGTCCATGCGCCCCGCATGGGGCCGTGTTCAATTGGTTGTAAAAAAGGGTTTTGAAAAATTTCCACCGATTTCAGAACATTCTGGGAAAATGGCCCGGAAAATGTGCATGCACTTTATCCCTTGTACAAAAACCAGGAACCCCCCTCTCGATTGCAGCGGCAGAACGGCCTCCCCCCAAACGCTTGTTGCGAGTTTCCACCCCCCGGAATTCCCGCCTGCACATGTTTGGGCCCACTGTATGAACAGAGAAAGGGATTAACGATTTTTTTTGTAGGGAGACAGAAGTATCCCCTGGGTAACTTTGATGTCAGCCAGTGGCGTATGGTACACCTGCCGTTTGTTTTAGGCCATTCAGGACCACGTTTTTTGTCAGTCGCCAGGCTTTTGGGGTGAATAAACGTCATTCATGCTTCATGTCCTGGAACAGATGTGAAAAAAACTGTCTGGGCGGGGGGGCTGGGGATGTGGGACTACATCTGTGGCCACATGAGTCCGGGGGGACTGAAATGGGGGAGGAGGAGGAGGAGGAGGGGGAAATTGGAGCAGAAGATTTCTGGTGAAATGAGTGGATTTTCTTTTCCCAAAGGGGAAAAAGAGGAGGAGCAGGAGAGTGGAGGGGGGGATGGGATGAGGGGAGAGCAGATGACTCCCAAGCACCGTGGCGTATACAGTGGAAATGGAGGAGGGAAACCCCCCGGAGTCACTTGTGCGATGTCCCGCGCATGCTTATTTGCCTGGCTGTGACGCGAATACAGATCGGCAGGGGAGATTCTGGCTCTCCCCCCTATTGGACCCTCGCTACCCGGGCCAAAATGGGGCCTTTTTCCAGCTATTAGAGGGAAGACAAACTCAAATATTAGGGAAAATCCTGTAATAGTTGGCCGCTGCCTATGTGCGGCATCGTCCCTCCCCTTTAAGGTCTGCAGGGGGTTCCCTCAGCGCTCACGTTTCTACTGCCCCGGCTGCTGGGGGAAGGGGGGGGGGTAGGGGCAGTACCCGCTCCTCAGCAGAACCTAAGTTGGGTCATAAGAGCAGTTCCTTCACCGCCTGTGAGGAGGGCGTCACACAGCAGCAGCAGCAGCAGGGACATGGGCATTCCCTGAACCCAAAAGGTTGTGGCCTCTTGGAAGCCTCTGCCACCCCAGTTAGAAGATCCGTGGACTTGGGCAGCCAAAATGGAGTGTGGCCCCAATTGCCCAGTTTGGTGGAGAAGTGTTCCCCCGGGCCGTAGTGTGGGGATCGGCGGGTGTTCAGTGGGCGGGGGGCCACGTTACCCCAAGGGAACCCGCTTGTCCACGGGAAATGTTGAAGACTGACCTTTGTCAAGATGAACAGGCGTGGTTCGGCCAGGTTTCCCCACCCAAAAGCCCTTTGGGGTCAGTCTGGGTTCAAACTACCGCCCCAGCACTTTTGATGCCGCCCCCCGCCTGATGCCCACATTGCTTTATAGTTTCTCCTTGCCCACCACCGTCTTTACCAGGGCTGGTATTGCCACCCACCCCAAAAAACTCTGTCATTGTGCCCCTATGTGCCTTTCTGCGCTGCTGTTGCTGGTTTCCCTGACTCCACCTGTGTCATTGTCCACTCTGCGGCCCCGGTATGTTTTGCCCCCTCCGAATTCATTGTGCCCCTCTCTGACCCCAGCGTTGCTCCTGTCATCAAATCACTCTCTGTCATTTTGCCACTGCCTGACCTCTTGTGCTGCCGCCGTGACTCGTCTCGTCATTGTGCCCCTCTGTGGCCCCAATACTATTTTGCACCTGCAGAATGTATTGTCCACTCTTTGACTCATGCTGTTGCTCCTGTCATCACCTCCACTCTCTGTCATTTGGCCCCCTGCCTGACCTCATGTTTCGCCCCCGGGGACCTCGCTCTCAGTCATTGTGCGCTCTGTGGCCTAATACTATTTTGCCCCCCTGCGAATGTCATTGTGCCCCTCTTGACCTCATGCTGTTGTCCTGTCATCACCCCATCTCTGTCATTGTGCCACTGCCCGACCTCTGCTGCTGCCCCCGTGACCTGCTCTCGTCATTGTGCGCTCTGTGGCTAATACTATTTTGCCACCTGCAGAATGTCATTTTGCCCCTTCTGACCCATGTGCTGCTGTGACTCCTGTCGTGCCCCCCAATGTTCATTGTGCACTGTCTGACCTCATGTGCTGCCCTGGGTGCTGCCTGCCCCCCACACTGTGGCCTATACCCCGTTTTTTCCACCTCCCAAAAATTTTTTCATTGTGCCCTGTCTGCTCTATGCTGCCGCCCTGACCTCCAATGTTCATTGTGCCCTCGTGGGCCCAATACTGTTTTGCACCTCCGAAATGCCATTGTGCCACTGTTGACCTCATACTGCTGCCGCCTGACCCCCACACTGGTGATTTTTGCCTCTGTGCCCCTAATAATGTTTTTCGCCCCATAATGTATTGTGCCCTGCGACCTCTTGCTGCCGCCGTGACCTCCCACTGTACATTGTGCCACTCGTGGCCCAATACTGTTTTTCGCCCCATAATGTCTTGTGCCACTGTCTGACCTCATACTGCTGCCGCGGGGCCCCCACACTGTATCTTGTGCCACTTGTGGCCTTTTATGTTTGCCCCCTCCATAATTTTGTGCCAAGCCTGACCCCTTTTGTGCCGCGTGACCTCCACAATGTGTGATTGTGCCACTCTGTGGCTTATATGTTTTGCCACCCCCAGAATGCCCTTGTGCCCCTGTCTGACCCCATATGCTGCCCCCGTGACCTCCACACTGTTGTTGGCCCCTCTGTGGCCTAATACTGTTTTGCCGCCCCCAGAAGTCATTTTTGACTGCCCGGGCCTCATGTGCTGTGGCTGCGCCGTCACCCCCACACTCTATCCTAATGTTGCCACCTGAGCTTAGCTTGTTTTTTTCCAGCTTTCGTAGATGACTTTATCAGGTAATTCCCCCTTGGTTTTTTTTTGGTCAGTTTTGCCCTCTTAAGTGCCCAGGGGAAATTTTATAGTGAAGCGTTCTAAGAGCGGCGGCGTTGTGCGTGTCATACTAAAACACAAAAAAATTTTATGAGACCAAAACCCAAACGCCCTTGCATATTTAAGCATGGCACAACGTTTACAGAACCCCGCGGCTTGGGCAGCCTGGAAATAGGTTTTTTAACGTGATTGTGCCCAAATAATTTTGGACCCAAAAGAATTTTGTCGGAAAAAATTTGGCGAAGTGCCAAAAGAATTTTTGAGAATTCGGCCATTCTAGTATGTTGCCTAAATTTTTTAAAAGTGGTGGAGTATATTATAATTTTTTTGGGGTCATGTTGCTGTGGATACAGCAAAAATATGGTCCTTTTGGAAAAAGAAATGTGGCTTTTTAGTGGCTTTCTCCCTCACAATTTTTAACGTGGCTGGAAGTTTTTTTTATAATTTTTTGGGTCATGATGCTTTGAAAGGGACATACTACGGTCCCATTCTAAAAAATGTTGTTTCTAAAAGAATTTGTTTTCACAATTGCAAAAGTGGCTCATGGGGCATGTTTTGAACTTTTGGGGGATTTTGCTGTGAATGCACTAACTACGGTTTCCCTTTTTAAAAAATGTTGTTTTTAAAAGACATTTGTTTTCCAATTGTCCAAAAATGGCTCAGGGTCTGCTTTGAATTTTTGGGGGCATTTTGCTGTGACTTTCAGCTATACTAAGGTCCTATTCTAAAAAATGTTGTTTTAACGACATTTGTTCTTCCAATGGTCAAGAGTGGGCTCAAGGTGATGGTGTGTCGAAAAAAGGAAAAGGTAGGTACTGTTAATGGACACATATTGCAAAATGACTTGTTTTTGCGAGATATTTAACTACTATCAATCCCTTTTTTGAGCAACCCTTTTAATACAATTAAAAAAGAGAAAAAAGGCATGGTGGGTTTCCCACCCGTTTTTAAAAAAAGTGTTTTCTAAAATTTAAAGTACTAAAAAACTTGCTGTAAAAAATTTCTTTTAAAAAAAAATTCCTCTGAATTGTAAAGGGGGGTACAGGAAAATTTAAAGATTTTGGTTATTCGAGGCATGGAGTATGGAGACGGACAGGGGAAAAAAGTACAGAGGCCATTTCCCCCAGAGTTGAGAAAAATGAGAAAAAGAATCCCAAAGATAAAGGGGCACCTGGGTGTAACAGGAGCTTTAACCCACCAGTTTTTCCCAAGTGAAGCTCAATTGGTCCACTCTATAGGGAGGGGAAAGCTCCCCAGGTATTGACTGTGTACTGGGAAGGCTGGATTTTTTAGACTTGCTTCCGCACTTGCTTCAGCCGAATTTTTCTTTCTGGTCATCAGGGCATTTTAATCTGGGTTAATAGTGAGGACCCCCCTGGCTTTACCCCCACCCATGTAATCCGGCCCTGGGTCTGCTGGGGCCGGAAGGTTTCAATGCCCCAGTGAAACAAAAATGGTGGTTGAAGACTCCTATGTGGGGCATTTTTTAAATGGGGGGGTCTGCAGGTTTGGGGTATGTGTGGCCAGGACGGGTATATCTGCCAGTGAAATAAAATGGGGGGTTGAAAGACCCCTTTTTTCCCGGGGCATTTTTAAATTGGGTAATGCTTTTTGGGGCTCTGCTGTGGTCCAGGACAGGTTATCAATGTCCGTGAAACAAAAGGGGGTTTTGAAAGATCCTTTTTCGGCACTTTTAAATGGGGTTTGGTCATCAGGTTTGGGGTCATGCTGCTTTCCGGGACGGGTTTTCAATGCCCAGTTCAAGAAAGTGAGGGTTTAAAAATCTACTCCCTTCTGGCACTTTTTTTTTGTGGGTGATGCAGGTTTTAAGGGTCATGCTGGGGTACAAGACAGGGTATGATTTGTGTTTTTTTTTTTTTTCTGGGTTTTTAAAACCAAAGTGTGTTGCCTAAGTGTAAGCACGTACCCCTTTTGACTGTTGTGGATGTTAATTCCAGCTTCTCCGCCCTTTTTGGGGTGAAAGAATGAAGGTGTTGTTGTTCCCATAATTTTAAAGGGCCCCATTGATCATAATCTATCATGCCCATGAAATCTTGTCATGATGGTGGCTATGCCATCGACCAAATGTCGTGGCCCAAAAGTAATCGATCAACATAGCCGTGAGTAAACAGTCATTGCTTTCTTGTGTATTTTGTCCCAAGACATGTATTTATCTTTTTGGTGTCTAAGTTTGTGGTTATCATAAAGGGGCTGTTTTTAATGTTTGAAATAAAGGTTTTATTGTGGATATTTTTCCTCTGATTTTGTATTTTTGGTCAGTGATTTCTTCAGTGTAATCCTGCCTGTGCTGATAACGAGGATATTGCTAAAAAATACAGAACAAATAGGATTAGTGTATGTTAACACAGCATTTTTTAGATGCATGTTTGGATCTGTGTTTCGGATCTAATACGGACCCAAACATGCATCTAGCAATGCGCAGTGTGAAAAACAGCCGACAATTCTTTAAAAAGTGTTTAATACAAAGACAAGAGTTAAATAATTCATTTTTAACAAGTCGTTTTTTTGATGACACATTTCGTTTAACATATAGAAAATTATATGCACTACTATTTGTAAGTTTACTATCCTTATAAATAATATTTTGTTCTCTATATAGTTGTAAGTCCCTTATAACAATGAACAGCTCCTTCTTTCTAAATATAGCACATTGCAGTTACATTTTCTATATGAACATAATAGAAGCAATAGGACATTATACATGTGTTAGGCCTGCTTCACATCTTTAAACACACAGGTAGGCTGTATAGAGAAAACGTATCTTTACTTTATCATTAAACAGGTGTATGAAAAACAAAGTTCAGTGACGAACACCTTGGGAAAATGTAAACAAATTTAAGCGTGCAGTACTTAGCTGGATTTTTTTTTTAAAAGACTGATTTTGTAAAAACATGAACTTTAGGAAACCCATCTCATGGGTGCACTTTCCGCCATGCAGTGACACGCGTTTCGGTGGGACCCCCTTCCTTTTCTCAAGCATGGCTGTAAGAGCACGCTACCTTTTATACCTTTCCAACAAAAACACAGGGTGTATGTTTTCTATTTATATTAAAAACATTGCAAAGAGTAAAACATTAAAACCCAACAAAAAAGGGTTTATTGGGAACAGGAGAGATGGAGAAAACACGTAATATGGCTGGTGTGCTGGGTTTATAAAAAAACGTAGCTAAAGGATTCTTTTACCCCTTTTGGTGAAATCGTCCATTGTTGCAATCCAATAGGCTTTCTTTGAAAACGCCTAATTCTATTCTGTTGTAATCTGTGATATGTACTGTTCAAAAAAAGCCCCAGCGTAAATTGAGATATTGGCTGTGCTCTTTAAAAATGTTTTGCAAAGTTTTTTCCCCAAAATTTTTTGAGTACCCTTGTCTCTTTTTTTTTTTTTTAAAATTTCTAATGGCCCTTTTGTTTTTTCTATCCTGATTCTGACGGAAGGAGGCCTTCCAAAAACGTCGGTCCCTGCATGGCGGCCGGAGTGCACCCATGAGATGGTTCCCTAAAGTTCATGTTTGGAAATTTTATCAGTCTTCTAAAGAAGAAAATCCCAGCTAAGTATGTGCTTAATGTGTTCATTGCAAAGGTGTTCGTCACGACTTTGTTTTTTCATACACCTGTTTAAATGATAAAGTAAAGATACGTTTTGTCTATACAGCTACCTGTGTGTTTATAGTTGGGCTTGGGGAGTTTTAAGAAGGTAAACCCCAACGGCTGAGACAAAAAAGTGTGCGTACTTTTAAATTTGGGATTGATGCTTATGTTCAATTTCATGGATTTTCTGGTTGGAGCCTCCATTGCAGATTCTGTAAAAAAAAATTACAGAAAAAAAGGGCAGTATGTAAGCTAGTTTTTTTTCATTACAACAACAGACACTATAATGATAACCTTATGAACGATACTCTATAGTGTGTTCCAGGGGCGTAACTAGAGATGCCAGGGCCCCAAAGCAAACTTTTGGATGGGGCTCCCTACCCCCACCCCCTCGCCCCCCCCCCTGACCCAACATTTTTCCAGGGAAAAATGTTAGATAATGTAGATAATGAAGGGGCAAATACCTCACCATACATATCCCATCTACTTTACCAAACAAATCTCCTATAATAAAACCAACATTACCCCTAACTCTATCACATAAGGACCCGATTATACCCCCAGAACATGACACAAGTGAGAATAATACCCCTACCTATTACGATCAGTACACAAAGACCAATGTACGCTATACGTGACCATATGGTGGGTTATACTAGTGTACACGGCTCGCAGACTGTTATAATCACATACAGGACCATATGGTGGTAGACACCAGTGTACACAGGTCTCAGCTGTTTTATTTCCCCTTTCAGTGCCCTATAAGGTAGTTTTCAGGTTACAGGCTCGTAGAACAAAGTGATTAAAGTGTAGTTCTCTTGTGATAAAGGTGACGTTTCTCTGACGGTCGTTGACTTTCCCCTTTGTTCTGCATCGGTCATTTGCCCTCTGAATTCCCGCCATTGTCCCCGCAGATTTAGACACAAATCAACTGCCCCCCGGTATAGGGGTCCATTTAGGAGGCAGGGTTTAGTGGTATATGGGGCTCAGATAGGCAAGGTTTTGGTAGGCAATAGGTCCCCATATAGGCAGGCGGGTTTAGGTGCATGGGAGTAGGGGGGAAAAAGGGGGTTAGGGGGCTATAGGGGGCCCAAAAGGTGAGTTTTTGGTACTAAAGGGGCCCCTATAAGTAGCAGGGGAGGCTTTGGGGGGCTATTTAGGGAGGCAGTTTAGGGGGGCTATAGGGGGTTTAGGCGACAGCTTCACGGGGGCTAAAGGGTTTAGGCAGGCAGACTTAGAGCTAAAGGCAGGCTTTAGGAGGCTATATAGGAGGCTTTGGGGGGAACTATGTAGGAGGCTTGGGGGGGGGACTATGTAGGCAGGCTTGGGGGGGGGTATTTTAGGAGGCTGGTGGGTTTTTGGCAGGGTGGGGTATTAGTTAGGTCGAGGGTTAAAGGATGTGGGGGTATATAGACAGGTGAGGGTATGTAGGCGGTGGGGGGGTTGTAGGTGGCTTGGGGTTATAGGTGGCTTAGGGGGTATATAGGGAGGCTTGGGGTTATAGGGGAGATTAGGGGGTTAATAGGGAGGCCTGGGGGGGATTAGGCGACTTAGGGGGTATATAGGCAGGCTTGGGGGTTTTTTGGGGAGATTTGGGGTAATTTTGGGAGACTTAGGGGGTTTTAGGCGGGGCTTAGGGGGTATATAGGCAGGGGTTTGGGGTATATGGCGACTTGGGGGGTTTTAGGCAGGCTTGGGGCTTAAGCGACTTAGGTGGTATTGGGAGCTTGGGGGGTTTAGGGCTTAGGGGGTATATAGGGATTTTGGGGGGATATAGGGATTAGGGGGTTTTAGGCAGGCTTGGGGCAGGTAAAATAAGAAATGTTTATTACCTGGTTCAGTCCCCGAGCGCCGCGCTCCAACCTCGTGTCAGGCGGGGGGACGGGGTGGTGGGGTGACTTACTGTGTTGCCCCCTGATCACGAGCGCTGGGAGGGGAAGTAGCAGAGTGGTTGTCGCTGCTCTGCTTCTCCAGGCAGCGCTGCTCTGAAAACTGGGCCCGGAGGGCCCGGGGTTCAAGGGGAGTATGGCCGGCCCCTCAGTCCCGCCCCCCGCAGGCCCTGGACGGCTTACGGGGGGAGCGGACGCCCGGTAGCGCTGCGCCGGGCCCCGAAGGCATTTGGCCGGGGCGCTGCTTGTCTGCTACCCTGGTAGTTACGCCCCTGGGGTGGTCTGTTGGGTTCCATTTGTATTCGATATGTAATCGATTCAAATTCACCTCTGTGATAAAGGCTCCAAACTGAACCTTTCATGTAGATGTGAACCTGGCCGTATATGTTGAAAAATACTTTTTAAAAAAATTGTTAGGAAAATTTTATTATTTTTTTTTGTTTTACCTGTGGGTAAAATTCCGTAACTTGAAAATGCCCTTTATTCTTTTCTTTATGAGCTGCAACAGAGGCATTATTATCATTACTTTGTGGATAACACAGAGATTTATTTTCATGAAACCTTTTCAATGTGGGTGTTTTGACTTCATCTTTGCAGATGGTCAATGTCCCCCCCCCCCCATTGTGTTCAGTATTTTATGATTCCCATGTAGCAAAACAACTCATAACAGGCCATAAAGAAAGAGCAAAATAAAGTAGTCAAATATTTAGCATAGTGTGGATACAGTATTATGAGATCTAATCAAATATGGAACAATAGTCCTGTCTTACTGAACAGAAACAAATCTTTTATTTTAACAAACAATGACCAAGCACGAAGTTCACTCTGAAATGAATTATTTCTATTAATAGGTAAAATACTTGTAAAGAGAAATTCTATTTATGGGGATAACCGTGGCTTTCATTCTTTGAAATACAATTTACCAGAAGCTATTCTTTACATATGATTTGCTTGAAGAAACGATCATAAACCATTAAGGCTGCTATCACAGTAAGGTATTCTTTTGCTGTCAAAATAAATAACACTTCTTGCCTGATAAGTTAATTCTGAGGTAAAGATATTGCTGTTGAGAAAGTAACTGACTTGATTGCTCTGTAATAGATGAGAGTGAGAATCTGATAGTAGTGATTTACCTTCTAAAAAGAATTAAAAAAGTGACTTCCCACAAATGGACATACAGATAAGTCCTGGACAGAAGTCCTGGGCATCGTGCGGACTCTTAATCATTGACCCTACTTAATCGTTTACAGATTAAATAATTACCTCCTTAAAAAAAGATAATGTTGACCTAATCAATCAGGAATTGAAAGATTACCTCTTATTTAATGCACCTATTGCTTTCTCTGAATTTAATTTTTGGTGCATTAAAATAGCATCTTCACAAAGGTGAAGAAGGAGACAGTCCACTTGATCCATGGATATTAAGAAGCTTGATATCGAATTTAAAAACTGCCTCACTGAATCTGTTAAAGAGCAGCTTGTAGAACTAACACATAAACTAAGAGCTCTTTATTTTAATAAATTTGAGTTTAATCTTGCTATGCTTAAATGGTGATTCTTGGTCTAGGGAGATAGATCCGGCAAAATATTAGCAAACCATGTCAAATCTCAGCAAGCCAAAACACAGATTGCTTCTTTACATGGCCCTTCAGACCAAACAATCCAAGACCCTAGAGAAATTGCCAGCGCGTTTGCTGAATATTATGCCAAACTCTACAACCTAACGGATAGTGAAGGTCTATTGCCAACCTTGAATCAAAACATAATTTCCGTTTTAAATTCCTTGAACCTTCCTAAACTGTCCCCCTTCTAACTTATTTTGCTTATTGCTCCAATATCCATAGAGGAATTTAAATTAGGTGTTCATAAGGCAAAAACACAATAAAGACCTAGGACCGGATGGTCTTTTCAAGTCTTTAGTGATTTAACTTCTCCCCATCTGAGTAACTTATTCAATGAAATAACTTCCACCTCTTAAGAGTTATTGGCTGCTGACATAATAACCATCATCAAACCAGGTAAGTTGCCAGTTATAATAGCTAATAACCATTTAATCTCATTACTTAACACAGATATTAAGCAATCGTAGATGACCAGGCATACCACCTTTCGCATGATGCAAGGAACTTGGGTTGGGTTCAGAATGAACAGGAATTCTTTACTCCTTTCATAACCCCTTATCGCCGGAGCCAGTTTTGGCTCACTGACAGAGCCCCATTTTTTAACTTTTTGACACTTCAACCTATCCATTTGATTCAGAGATTATTTTCTCGTGACACATTGTGCTTTAAGATAGTAAGAAATTTTGGTCCAAAAAGTCCTTGTTTATTTGTTAAAAATATCAAAGTATCGTGAAAAATTTTGAAAAACTTTTTGCGTGTAATACAAATAGTTACTCTACTTAAAATAGTTTATAACTAGCATCTACCATATGTCTACTGTAGGATGGCATAATTTTTTTAAATTTCTTTGTTTTCTTTATGATAATAGAGGGCTTAGAAATTTAGTAGTAATTTCAATATTTTCAAGAAAATTTGCAACATTTTTTTAGGGACCAGTCCAGTTCTGATGTGGCTTTGAGGGGCATGTATGTTGCGTACCCCCATAAATGACTTCATCTAAGAAACTACACCCGTTAAAGTATTCAAAACATCATTTAGGAAGTTTATTAACCCATTAGGTGTTTCACAGGAATTAAAACAAAGTGGAGGTGAAATTTTAAAGTTTCACGCTTTTTGCAGATTTTCAATTTGTATCCATTATTCACAAGAACACGGTAGATGTGATCAGGAAAATGCAACTTAATATTGATTTCCCAGATTCTTCTGTCGTCAGAGATATTCCATATGTGGCCCTAGTGTGCTATTTAGCTCAACCACAGGTCCCAGAATAGGAGGAGCACATACTGGACTTTGGGGTCTCATTTTCATTAAGATTTTATTTAGGCACCATTTCAGGTTTGCAGACACCCTAAGGCAGTAAAACTTAATAAACAATCCTAAAAAGAAAAAATATTGAAAACTACACCCTTAAGGAATATATCCAGGGATATAGTGAGCATATAGACCCCACAGGTGTTTCACAAATTTTTAGTGTTAGGCTGTGAAAATGAAAAAAAATATTTTTTTCCAACAATCTGCAATTTTAGCTGAAAATGTTTAATTTTTTAAGCAAAAAAGCAACCCAAATTTTGTTACACAATTTCTGGGTGTAAACTTCTGTTTTGGACACATGTCAGTGCATATAAGGGAGGGAGTGTTATTTGGCTTTTGGAATGCTGATTTTGGTAGGTGCCATGTCGCATTTGCAAAGCCCCCAAAGTACCAGAACAGGTGAAACCTTTCAGAAGTTACCCCATTTTGGATTGAACACCCCTCAGGATCTCATATGGGGTGTACTGTGCATTTTGGGCACACAGATGTTCCATGGTTTTTTGTAGCATTGGGCCATGAAAATGGGGGGAAAAACACAGTTGCAGATGCTGCAAAATCTGTCTGTTCAGGGGACTGGAGACACGGCGAATACATCTCACAGCCACATGAATCCGGTGGGGGCTAAACTGGAGTAGGAGGAGGAGGAAGAGGACATTGGTGCACAAGCAATATCTAGTGAAATGAGTGGTTTTTCTACCTAGATGACCGGAGAGGAGGAGCAGCCAGATATACATTTTATATAGGTTTTTTTTTATGTTTTATTATTTTTACGCAATAGAAATGAGTTTATAAAAAATTGCATTTTTATGTTTTCATAGTCTGACAGCCATAACTTTTTTTATTTTTCTGTATACGGAGCTGATTATGGGCTTGTATTTTGCAGGATGAGTTGATGTTTTTATTAGTTGATGTTACCAGTATGGGGGTATATGACTATTTAATCACTTTTTATTAAGGTTTTTGTGAGGCATTTTGCCAATAATATGCAATAATTACTTAAGAGGGTCAATTAAAAGGGTCGATTAGATCGGTCACCTTTTTATGTGATCTGGCAGGGAAGCTTGGGAGTCTCGTAATAGGCAGAGAGGTACGTTAAATGATCAGGTATCAAGTTTCAAGCCACCCTAAACTCCCGCTAGGTCATGCTTCATATACTAAATAGTATGTCTGAATGGAGAGATCACCACGATCTTCTCCTCCCTAGTTAAGAATTTCTCTATAAATGGGCACTATTTGTTAAAGAACTTCTCTGTTTGGGAGAGTTTCTGTAGTTCTGTTTCCAGCCTTTCCATCTGCATGCAGTGTTTCACCTGTCCCCAAACCTCCCCTTCTCCTAGGGTGGAGCTCTCCAACCACCTATGCAATAGGCTTCTTTTTGCTGCTAGAAGGGCGATGTGCAGTAAATTGCGATATTTGGGAACCATAGAGAGGTCATGGAAAATCAGCACCCTTGGCGAGAGTTGTAAAGCAATACCCCATTTGCTTTTTATTGTATTCAAAAGGTGTTTCCAGAAGGTCTGAGAGTGTGCACAACTCCACATCATATGTTTCATGTCTGTCTTTGGGATATTGCATTTCCGGCATGCTATTTTGCGAGTAGGAGCTAAGGGATGAGGGGGAATAATGAAGCCATAGATAGTGTATAAACCGAAAATGAGTTTCTCTCCATTTCTCACTAGTAACGGCAGCGCAGACTTGATTCCAGTCACCTACTACAATCTGAAGTATTCCCTCTTCAGGAAAATCTCTCTCCCAACTCGAGAAGAGCTTATCCTCCCATCGGCCCGCCTCTGACTCCCTGAGCCTCTTATATATAGTGGATAGGGAGTATCGGATGGAATTTGGTTCGTTAAAAAAATCAAATGGATTTGAGGGAAATTCCTGTTCAAGTTTAATCACCCTATCTCTCAAAAACCCTATTACCTGCTCATATATTAGGAAATGAGAGCCTGGAATCTGATAAGTCTGCCGAAGTTTCTCAAAAGAGAGAAATTTATTTTCTGAGCTGTCAAAAAGGTCCCCTAGATGATGTACTCCTTTCCCTGCCCACTGATGCAAATGTTTATTTTCCATCCCCTGAGGGAATTCTAGGTGACTTAGCAGCGGCATATGTTTACTAATCAGAAAAAGGAAAGGTAGAGACTCAAAAACAGCCTCATTGAAATATCAATTTACACCAAATTGCACGAAAAATATTTCAATAATATGTAACTTTTAATAGGTATACATTAAAACAATTTCCGAAAGATTACGATCAAATCCGAATAAGGGGCTTACCGCACCTCCCACGACGAATGCTGGTCACCAGGGATAGTGATCCACTTGGGAGAAAGATTCTATGTTCACATAGAGCAAAGGGATACGGGCGAAATAAGGAGGACAATATAGCCTATTAACTCCTCACTACCTAAATCGCTTGCAGGAAAAGCATCCTAAAAAGAATGATCTTGCGTAACTAAACTCCTAAACTAGATTCCCTATTTCTATGAAAAGTAAATTGGTGACCATAATAAGAATAGACTTACAAGATAACTAGATGCATTTCCTTTGATAGTTATCAAATTCATCGGTGTGGGGCGTATAACAGCTAGTGTGCCAATAACATACAGAAGTCCCTCTGTGGTGACCAGCAATCATCGTGGGAGGTGTGGTAAGCCGCTTATTTGGATTTGATCGTATTCTTTTGGAAATTGTTTTAATGTATACCTATTAAAAGTTACATCTTATTGAAATATTTTTCCTGCAATTTCATATATTTACTAAGCACAGCTGGAAGATGGAACAGTTTCCTTCAGGCCTTCCAAATCACTATAGAGTCTCGGAACAAGAGACATGTTCTAAAGTCTCTCGGGATCGAGGCATATTTTGTATGCAATAGAGCCTCTAGATTCCACGGTGCTGCTAGTTGCACCTCAATCTCGGTGTTGGAGTACTGAGAGGTTCCATTTATCCAATCAATAATTCCTTAAAATGAAGGCTAGATTGTATTTCTGGATATCCAGCATATTAACAGCCCCAAGAGTCCTGGGAATCATCAGTTTGGTTATGGCAATTCTAGGTTTTTTGGTTTCCCACATTAATCTAGAGAATCCTGTTTGTAGAATCTTAATGTCAGAGTGTTTTAGCAATAAAGGGATGGTTTGCAGGGGATATAAAAGCTTGGGGAAGCTCATCATGTGAACCAAGTGATACCGCGCCATCAGTGACAAAGGTAGATTATTCCATTTCTCTAATTCCCTCAAGATCGTCTGAATTAGATGGGGGTAGTTTAGGCTATAAAGGGACTCTGGTGTTCACCCCACCTTTATGCCCAGGCATGTTCTTGAGGTTTTGGTCTCCACCAAAGGGACTCCCAATCGATGCAAAGCCACTGGTTTCGCCTTGGTAGAGATATTTAATATCTCCGATTTCACTACATTAATTTTAAACCCTGACCAGGGAGGTCGCATTCTGGATTCTCCATAAAGAAAATTATGTCATCTGCAAAGAGTGCCAAATTGAGCTCCTGTTTCTTAATCTTAATCCCTTCAAACACTTTTGAGGAGCGCAAGCGCTTCAATTGCTAAGTCGAAGAGGAAAGGTGACAAGGGGCACCCTGGTCTTTTCCCACCTTAGGAAACCAAGTAAGCAGACTCTAGCTTACTATACAAAGCATCTAAAAAGGTGCGATATGGTTCTCCTACCCCGATCTCATCTAAAACCGTGTGCAACAACCCCCAATCAACGCTGTCAAAAGCCTTTTTGGTGTCGATGGTAACAAAGGCTGGGGATACACGCTGATCAGGGCATTTTTTTTAACTTAATCTAAAATTAGCAGTACTTTCCTGTTATTGGTCACTGCTGCACAGCCATGGACAAACCCAACTTGTTGAGGGCTGTTCAATTTAGGGAAGAGAGGGGAGTTTATATGAGCTTTTGATCGCTTTTTATGCATTTTATGTGCTGCGGGATAAACAAAAATCACAATTCTGTGACTTTCTTTTATGCCGTTCATCGTGTGGGTTAATTAATGTGACATATTTGTAGGGCAGGTCGTTACGTACGTGGCAAAACCAAATATTGGTACCTTATTTATTTTTATCTTTTTTGGGGCATTGGCCCTTGTAAAGGGGAAAAGGGTGGTGTACATGTTTTTATTTTATTTTTCGTGTTTGCATTTCACTTTTTTCACTTTTTTTAAACTTTTTTACACTTTTTTCACTTTTCCCCATAGTGGATTTGTAACAGCGGTCTTCAGATTGCTCTTGCAATGGATACCTGCATACAGCATTTCTGCTGTATACTGGTCTCTATGGCAGCTTTCAATCACCATGCCCACAATGCATTGTGGGCATGGTGATGTCACAGATGACAGATGACCTCCGAAGTGACTTTCACTTCCCAGGGCCGTCTGTTAGATTGCTGCCATCCTGCGGCAGCGCGACAAGAGCAGGTAGCAGGAGGTCACTCATCTTAATTGATCGTCGGAGCTAAGGGGTTAAAAACCCACGGCTAGAGCTCACTAGCTTGTAAGCACACATGATCGACAGGATGTACCCATACGTCCATTTGCAGGAAGACACTTCCTGCTAGGACGTATGCGTATGTCCAATGTTGGGAAGGGGTTAATGGCCAACCACCTCAAAGCTACTTTACGTAAAGCCCCAACACCTTCCCTTACCTTCCTTTCTCTCTCTTTCACAAATAGTTACTAGGAGTTTGGTATTTATCAAGAAAAAAGATCTATCTTTAGATACACTGTGTTGGAGCCCACACCTACACTTCTTTTTATTGCACAAAGCTAGTATAACTTCTTTGGACTCACTTTACACACATAACATTCTGAAGTCTTTTCCAGATTAAGCCTCTCAATCACCAGATCCCGCTGCAAGGACTAGAAGAAAGAGGCTGGCCTAAATAGGGTCAGTGCCTGGTGATTAGCAAATCATCTGTGTGCTAGCCCTTTAAATTTTACGAGTCGACGCGCGCATGCCCTCGGGGGCAGGGACGTGCATGTCAGCCCACAGCAGAACAGAGGGGAGCAAGGAGATGTGAGTACAGGTGTAGGGACTAGGCATCACAAGGGCACCCGCAGTCTAACGTGAGGGCCAATTTTATAAGAAGGTCCCGATCAAGAATATTGTCATCTCAGGACATCTGTTCTGGGCCAATCCCTTCCAGTCCACATGAGAGTACTACTTCCCCTAATAGTCTTCTCAAACAGAATCTCTTTCACTTCAAAGACTTCGGTTGAATCCGCTGCAGCACCTCAAGAGGACCCAGAAAATGTGGACAAGGCTTTTAACTTTGGATCTTCCGCCATAGTTACTTTGCAGACAGCCATACCTTATCTCTAGAGGCAAAGATTGGAGGAGCACTTCTTTTCTTATCAGCTTGTCTCTGGGAATGACGCATTTCACACCAGACAGTCAACATCCCGAACTTGAGCATCCACAGCAGGAAAATCAGAAGAGGTTTGTAAAGGAAGAGGAGGATGATTTTATGTTCATAAACTATATAAAAGGGGGAGGCACTGGCTGAATCGGAGTTTAGGTTATTATAGGCAAATTCTTCATAGGGTTGAAGGTTGGCCCAGTCATCCTGACATGCAGAGATGAAGTACCGCAGGTAATTACCCACAAACTGGTTCACCCTTTAAATCAGACCATTCATTTGAGGATGGTATGCTGATGAAAAGTCCAATTTCACCTGTAGATGGGAGCAGAGAGCACACCAGACTTTAGACAAAAATAGGACCTCTCGATCCGAGACGATGTGCTGGGGTCTATGGAGAACCATGAATGCCACCTTGGAGCATTCTGTGGAAAACTGGTTAGCCATGAGTTCCATATGCATAGTGCACTGGGTAATGAAACCCCTACAGGCCTTAGAGTTTCTGTGATATTTGGTCAGAAAGGAGAGATGCAATTTGGGACCAACAGATGCCACAGGTGGAGAAGTAGCAGCTGGTGGTGATGGTGGTTGTTGGACTGCAAGGAGTTGATGCATTATGGAGGTTAACTGGTTAGCTTGTTGCACCTGCTGGATGATTTATTGGAACTGCTGAGCAACAACCCTCGTGATATCCTGAATACTTGGCAGAGGCAAAACGGATCCATGACCGGATCTAACTGTAACTGACTGAAGGTAGTGGATCCTCTGGGTCACCACAATAGTTATATAAGCCACGTCAGGGAGCGGATTCTAAAGGGCCCCTGGCTTTCACCAGAGCCCACTGGCAGGAGCAGAGCCATGAGTGCGTCCATGACCTGCCGTGCATCTCTGAGTTGCAGTAACCATGAGGGGTGGAAGATATTGTTGGTTGTCATTTGGATTAGAAAGCCATGTCCTTGTATATAGTTGGTTGTTGTTTGAGTGCATAATTTCAGTTTTTAATATATATATATATATATCCAGATAGAAAATTCGCAGCACTCACATGGTAGTAGTGAAAAAATTGTGTTGTTTATTCCCACATAATCAAATCGACGTTTCGACCCTCTCACAGAGCCGTTTTGGTCTTCGCTTGCACCCCGCTTTTTTTTTAAATTGGAAGGGCTGCTTTTCTTCTCTTTTTCTATATATATATATATATATATATATATATATAATATAATATATATATATATATATATATATATCAATGAAGTGTGGTTCATTCATAACTGGGATTTAGTTTTTTTTCTGTGAGCTGGACATTGACTATACCTGTCCTGGACCGTAGCATGACCCTTAAATCTACATGACCCACAGATTAAACAGTGCCTGAAAAAAGTAGTCTTCGAACCACCATTTTAGTTGAACTGGACATTGACTATGCCTGTCCTGGACCGCAGCATGACCCTAAAACCTGCATGACCCACAGATTAAAAAGTGCCAGAAGAAAGTAGTCTTTGAACCACCATTTTAGTTGAACTGGACATTGACTATCCATATCCTGTAACGTAGCATGACTCAAAAACCCGCACAGGTGCCCTTATGGACCATCAGCAGAAAATTTCGCAATAAAAGATAAACTATATTAAAAAAAAAAAACTAGTTTTCCAATACTGCTGCTGCTAGAGGTACTTGCCATTCTACTGGTGACATTCTTCCACCATGACATTAGAATGTGAAGCAAATGAAACAGATGTCCCTAGTAGGTCAAGGAGGCCTGTCTGAAAAACCTGCATTCTACTGTCAAGTGGGTTGAAGGAAATTACTGATCTGGCTTCTGTCATCTATTAACACGGCAAAAATGCCCTTATGACGCAACAATGAAAACAGTCGTGTTGAAGCAGAGCGCGGAAGCGGAAGTGTGAGCTAAGACCTCCAGCCTTCCTCAGTACGCCGTCAACACATGGGTAGCACTGAGAAATTTCTGCCTCTATGAGAGTGCACGCCCCTCCATATGAATGCAGACCAATTGAGCTTCACTTGGAAAAGCTGTTGGTTGACGCTTTCTTTTTCTCGTTTTACTCATCGTGCTGGAGAAAATTGTGTCTGTTCTTGGGGTGGCGAATGTGCTCCCTACTCCATGTCCTCTGCATAATCCACATCTGTTCAAGTCTTCCTGTACCTCCCTTGTACAATTCAGAGGAATATTTGTATCAGCTATCTTGTACATGAAAGTTTTTTAGTAGTTTAATTCTAGAAAACACATTTTTAAAATAGGATGGAATCCCACCAAGTCTTTGTTTCTCTTTTTTTAATTGTATTAAATGGGTTGTCTCACTACAGGGATTGCTAGCTATGTTAAAGATCTTGCAAAAACAAGTCATTTTGCAATATGTGTCCATTAACAGTGTCCTACCTACTGCTGCTTTTGACAGCACCATGCCCCATAAAATTCAAAACATGACCCTTCAGCCACTGTTGATAATTTTGAAGAACAAATGTCTGTTAAAAACCCCATTTTTTACAATAGGACCTGTAGTATAGCCATATTTCACATCACCATGACCCCAAAAATTAAAAAAATGACCCTTCAGCCAATGTTGACAATTGTGAAGAACAAGTGTCTGTTAGAAACCACATTTTTTACAATAGGACCTGTCATATAGCTTTATTTCACAGCACCATGCCCCAAAAATTCAAAACATGACCCTTCGGCCAATTTTGACAATTGTGAAGAACAGATGCCTGTTAGAAACAACATTTTTTATTATAGCTCCTATAGTATAGCTGTATTTCACATGACCCAAAAAATTATAAAAATGACTTCTCAGCCACTGTTAAAAATTGTGATGTAGGAAAGCTACTTAGAACCCACATTTATGTTCCAAAGGACCTTGATTATAGCTGTATCTCACAGCACCATGACCTAAAACCATTGACAGTGCTTACAATTTTCATGAAAAAAGTGAGTAAATGGAATACATTTTTGAATGAAACTGTGTAAACTTGGTGTCTTTTACAGTCTCCTAACCACGAAAGCAGAAAAATGACCTTTTGGGCACTCAGCATAAAAATTGCAGTAAGAAATGATCATTTAAAAAATTTATTTTTGAAGAGGAATGTGAAGTAGACCGGCAACTAATCGGTGACCTCGGCAATTGGGGCCATAACATCATCAGAGATCCACACCTGATTAATCTTGATGAAAGTCAAACAATCCACATTATCGGTGGAAAGCCGGATGCGTTTGTCTGTAATGACTCCGCCAGCTGTGCTGAAGGTCCGCTCAGATAAGACGCTGGCTGCTGGGCAGGACAACACCTCTATGGCATGACAAGCAAGCTCGGGCCATTCATCCATTTTGGATACCCAGAAGTAAATTGGGTCCGGAACATATCCAAAAACATCGTTGTTGAGATGCAGATAGTCGTGCACCATGATCTTAAGCGAGTCTCTGTGTGTCGTATGTGTGCCCTGCATTACAGTCGTTGGTGAGGTGGTAAATAAGGATTGCCAGAGGTCACCCATTAGGCTTCTGCCAAAATGCTTGCTGCTGCAGCTACGGCTACTTGGCACTCTACTGCTGTCACGTTGCTGACGTTCCACCGTGACATTTGAAGAACGTGAAGCAGACGCAACAGATGTCTCCAGTTGATCAATCAGCAAGGTCTCCATTTCCTGCATTTTACTCTCTATTTGGGTGGGTGGAAGGAAAGTGCTGAGTTTTGCTTTGTACCAGGGATCGAGGAGGGTGGCCACCCAGTAACTGTTGTACATTTTGATGGCCTTATTGTGAGGATCATGTTGGAGGAAATGGAGCATCCAGGTACTCATGAGAGAGATGGAGCCTTGATTTCCAAAGCCTCTGGATCGAGGGGCACTAGCAAACTGATCTTCCTCATCTTCCTTCTCCTCCTCAAATCCGTGCCATCCTCTTTTCAAGGCAGGGACATTGGTAACGTCGGTGTCCAGGAATACCTCATCCTCCTCCTCCACTTCCTCCGCCTCAGCTTCAACACAGCCCTGACTTGCCTCAGATGATGTACCGAACTACTGCCTAATGAAGACCGATAAAGTTGAGAAACTGTCGGGCCTTCTCGATTCGACGGAGAGAAAGGCTCTGTGTCCACATCTGTGTCTGTCTTCTCCTCCGTTGCTGGTGGGACCTGCTGTTTCAGAGTGTCCAACACTTGTTCCACAACTAAGATCACCACAATGCTCATGCTGACAAGAGAATTGTCCGCACTGACCATTTTGGTGGCTTCTTCAAAACTCGCAAGGATGGTACAGAGCTCTTTCACCTGCCTCCATTCTCGGTTGCTCAACACCCCGAGTTCCGCACCGCTGCTTGTGAGGCCATGTGTCACTCCGTACTGCGTAATGGCATTGCGCTGCTGTCACAATCGCTGGAGCATGTGGAGGGTGGAATTCCAGCGTGTTGCCATGTCAACAATGAGACGGTTGACAGGGAGGTCAAGCTGATATTGTAACGCAGCCAGCCGGGACAAAGCAGGGTGCGAACGGCGGAAGTTGGAGCTCAGACCTCAAGCCTTCCTCAGCAGGCAGTCGAGACATCCCTTGCCTGGCACATGTCATGAACCTCGTCGTCCAGCACTCGAGACCTGGGTAGCGCTTTATAAATTTCTGGATGACGAGGTTCATGACATGTGCCAGGCAAGGGATGTGCTCCAGCATACCGATCTTAAGGGCGGTCAGTAGATTTCTCCCGTTGTCGCACAATACCTTGCCTGACACAAGGTTCTTGTCACCCAGCCACTGCTCGGTATCATTTCGCAGAGCAGTCCACAGCTCTTGACCAGTGTGTTGATGGTCTCCAACACATATCCATTTCAACACGGGCCTGGTTTCTCTGGGCACGTGATGCTACCCATGGACCTTGGTGGAAAGAACCCTGCACCATCCCTGCGGTGTTGAAGAGTGTGCGCTGAGCCTGAGAGCCATTGTCATCACCAGAGACATCCACCCAGCTCACTCAGTGAGCTGTCACAGAGATATAGCGGCCTTGACTGTGGTTACTAGTCCATGTGTCGGTGGTCTGATGGACTTTGCCGGACACTGATGCAGACAACGAGCTTGAGATTTTAGATAAAAGGTGGCTGGCTAAGGCAGGGACGGCTTTTCTGGAAAAGAAATGCCTGCTCGGCATCTGGTATTGGGGGCAGGCAAGGGCTATGATGTGGCGGAAAACATCTGTGTCCATCAAACGGAAAGGCAACATTTCCAAGGCCAAAAGCCTGGCAATGCCGACATTCAGGTTTTTGGCTTTGGGATTAGCGCCAAATTGTGATGCAGTGAGTGAAATAGATGTATTGAACAGTTATAAGGTTTACATATGGCAGTCCCCCTCCCCCCCCCCCCCCGACAACAGACGGCAGTTATTATGAAATAATGTGTAAAACAATTTGTGTACAAGTGCACAATTAGGGCCAAGCTGAGACACACTGAGTGAAATAGAAGTGTTAAAAAGTTATATGGATTACCACTGACAACAGGCGGCAGTTACTGTGAAACAATGTGTAAACCAATTTGCGTACAAGTGTACAATTAGCGCCAAACTGAGACGCACTGAGTGAAATAGAAGTTTTGAACAGTTAAATGGATTACATATGGCGGTTTTGCCACCACTGACTTCAGGCAACAGTTACTATGAAATAATGTGTAAACCAATTTGCGTACAAGTGCACGATTAGCGCCAAACTGAGACCCACTGAGTGAAATAGAAGTATTGAACAGTTATATGGATTACATATTGCGGTTTAGCAACCACTGACAACAGGCGGCAGTTACTATGAAATAATGTGTAAAACAATTTGCGCACAAGGGGGCTATTGGCAAAAAACTGGGACACACAGACACCAATAGAAATGCAAACACAAAAGGGACAATTTCACCTCAGGTGGTAGGTCTGCTGGCTGCAAAGTGTTAAAAAAAAATGCTATTTCCATGTGAATTCAGAACAGGAGAGACTAGGCTGCACAATATAAGCCTCCTTTCCGCTCCCCCGCCCCCATGTCCCTCGGCTGCACACACTAGATTTCTTTACAAGTCTCTCTCTAACTAAATCAGAACTTAAATTCTCTATTCTAACTATATCCTAAGCTTCAAAAATATAAGGATGGTTTTCTGCATAAAAGAAGACTAGTTTTTTGAGCTGTTACAAAAGCTATTGGAACGGCAGTCAGAGTTGGTGCTCTATAGTCAGATCAGTGAGAAATGTGTCTGAACAGGAAATGCAGTTGCATACATAAAACGAGGTCATGTGATTTTTGCAGCCAATATCCATACGCCGCCTACAGCTGACATCGTATACCCCACTCACCCTCCTCTATGCTCTGAGCTGATTGGCTGGCTGCCAAAATTACAGGAAGCGCTGTATAAGGCGCGATTGTGAACGTGATAAAGATTATCTATAAGATTTTCATGGAAAATCATAGGGAATTCAGATAAACGTAAAACCGTGCCGATTTCAACTTTTGTCGAAAGTATCGCTCAACACTATTTCGCAACAATGTGCTCTGGACAGAATAGACCAATGGAGAGATGTTTGGTCATAAGGCACAGCATATTCGCACAAACAGTTAACACAAACTATTAAGCAAAGTTGGGTTTGTTTTACAGCCACAAGACTTTGGCACCTGTTATGCCATGAATGTCTAGTCTGATGTTGCTTTATCATTCCAGTTGTGGCATCACTACTGGTTAAAGTCACTATTGTTATTAGCATACAGTATAACTCCATCTTTACAGAGCTGTAGTCTTCCCCAGGAATAAATTTTGCACCACCAACCCATCTTGGCTTCCATCTTGGTTCAAACTCCTCCCTCACCTTCAGATCCCCCACAACTGACTCCTTCATAAGGGTGCTTTCACACCTAAGGGTGCGATTTTGTGCAGCAATGTACAGTATTAATTGCTGTGCCTTCCAGGTTCTAGTAGAGGTGACAGGTCACAGCAGGTGCAGCCGTAGATGGGTAGCAGGTCCCAGGCAGGTATAGCGGAAGTGTACAATGGCAAATAACAGCAGATAATAGCTTTAATAAGCATTGGGTTAACACAGGGCTTAACTGTAGATAAAACAGCGGTTAATTCAGCCAGAGTACAGCAGACAGAGGTCAGGATCCTAGGATAAACACCAACAAACTGACCCAGAGCCAGGGGCAGAAAGTTCCTTATAACAGGGAAGACTATGGGGCACATGTATGAATCCCGACGGGTCTGGGCGCACCTTTCCGCCAGTTTTCCGGCGGAATCTGTGCCTGATTTATGTCGGGGCCGGGGGCGCGCTCATACATACTATGTAAAGTCCGCCGCGCCTCGCCTGTGTGTTAGGCGCAGTGCGGGACTTAGGTGCAGTGCGGCGCTGCGCCTAAGATTCGCCGCCGGAGGTAGCGCACTCATACATGCGGGGAAAAGTTCCCTGCGCCTCGCCAGTGTGTGTGGGGCACAGTGCGGGGACATGGGCGCAGTGCGGGACTTAGGCGCAGTGCGGGGCTGCGCCGAAAAACAGTTCCGATGCGAGACAGGCTGGAACAGCGAGAAATCATTCCACATGTCGGTGCGGAGTATGAATCAAAAATCGCCTTTATAAAGGCGGAAAACATTCCCAGAAAAGAGCTGAAACCTCAAAAATAAAAAATACATAAAACAAAATCACTTTCCAAATATCCTAATTCAAGAATTAGGATATTGGAAATTTCCGGGAAATACAGTAATTCAAATTCAGAAAGCTATTCTGATTGGTCGGCAGAAACCGGCCAATCAGAATAGGAGCGACAGTGAACCATTAAAACCTCTGGGGAAGTTTAGACCAATCAGAATCCATGGTGGGACAGTTCAAAATACAGTAAAAATGCTGAAAAAAGCTGATTGGCTGAGCTAGCGGGGGCTTGGCTAGCTCGGCCATTCAGAATAGGAGCGACAATGTCCCATTATAACCTATGGAGGAGAATTGACCAATCAGAATAGGAGCGACAAAGACCCATTCTAGTCTATGGAGAAGTTTAGACCAATCAGAATCCACGGCGGGATAATTCAAAATACAGTGAAAAAAGACAGAAAAGAGCTGATTGGCTGAGCTAGCGGGGGCTTGGCTATCCCAGCCAATCAGAGCGCGAGCTACTTCTCCCATTATAGTCTATGGAGATGGGCGCACTGAAATCTCGGCACTCAGCGCCGTGCGGCATGAAGTATTAATCAAAAAATTATTTTTATTAAATGTAAAACATTATCAGATAAAGAGCCGAACCCTTCTATAAACATAAATCAATTAAATCCCGAACAACGTATTTGTCGCCGAGACCGGCGCTACATAAGGAATTGCAATTGAGAGAATTGCCGGGAAATACAGAAATTCAAATTGCTTAAGCTATTCTCATTGGTCGGCAGAAGCCAGCCAATCAGAATAGGAGCGACAAAGACCCATTATATGATCCTATGGAGAAGTTTGGACCAATCAGAATAGGAGCGACAGTGGCCCATTCTAACCTATGAAGGAGTATTAACCAATCAGAATAGGAGCCCTATATTTACTTTTTTGCCATAGGCAAACTTAAACTCCATCCGTTCTCAATCTATAAAGCACTTGTCAAAATAGTAAATATAGTCATAAAAAGTCACTTTTTGTTCTCTTGTTAGATTCCCATTTTTTGGAGACTTTATAACATGGAAGGTCACAGGTAATTGATCACGTAATTGGTCAGGTAATTTACACATGTATGCGCTGGACAGCAGGGAGAAGCAGCGAGGATAAGTGAGGTGTAACTGCCGGCGGACGACACCACCAACACAGACACCACAGCACAGACAGATATGGGCACAAGGGACAAGCATAGACAGGAGTCGCCGCGGGGACAGAGACCCCAGTGGAAGCACCTGCAGCAACAAAGACACGAGCAACCTCAGATGCACAAAGTGCAAATAATAATCCATCATATAGTGTGTGTAAAATAAAACATATACAGTGGAGGAAATAATTATTTGATCCCTTGCAGATTGGGTAACTTTGCCCACTGACAGAGATATGAACAGTCTATAATTTTAGGAGTAGGTTAATTTTAACATAGAGAAATAATATCCAAAATAAAATCCAAAAAATCACATTGAATAAATTATGTAAAATTCTTTGCATTTTGCTGAGAGAAATATGTATTACGAGTTCTCGCTCATACAGACCAGTTAGACTCTCCTAATCAACTCGTTACCTGCATTAAAGATAGTTGTCTTAAAGAGTCACATTTATGAGAGACTCCTGTCCACAGACTCAGTCAGTCAGACTCTAACCTCTACAACATATTCAAGACCAAAGAACTTTCTAAGGATGTCAGGGAAAAGATCATAGACCTGCACAAAGCTGGAATGGGCCACAAAACCGTAAGTAAGATGGTGGGTGAGAAGAAGACAACTGTTAGTGTAAAAGTAAGAAAATGGAAGAAATACAAAATGACTGTCAATCAACCTCCATCTAGGGCACCATGCAAACTCTCACCTTGCGGGGTATTCATGGCATGAGGAAGGTGAGAGACCAGCCTAAAACTACACAGGGGGAATATGTTAATGATCTCAAGTCAGCTGGGACCACAGTCACCAAGAAAACCATTGGTAACACATTATGCCGTAATGATTTAAAATCCTGAAGTGCCCGCATGGTCCCCCTGCCGAAGAAGTCACAAGTGCAGGCCCGTCTGAAGTTTGCCAATGACCACCTGGATGATTCTGTGAGTGATTGGGAGTGAGGTGCTGTGGTCAGATGAGACAAAAATTGAGCTCTTTGGCATTAACTCAAATCGCCGTGTTTAGAGGAACAAAAATGCTGCCTATAACAAAAAGAACACAGTCCCCATTGTCAAGCATGGAGGGGGAAAAATTATGTTTTGGGGGTATTTCTTTGCTAAGAGCACAGGACTACTTCACTGCATCAGTGGCAGAATGGATGGAGCCACGGATACTGCACAGTGAACGTTGTTAAAAATAAATAAAAAAAAGGTTTGCAGTATTTTCTTCACCCTGCCTGTCAAAAATGGATTTAAAAGCGATCAAAAAGATCTATCCCTCCAAAAATACCAATAAAAATGTTAAATTATCACGCAAAAAACAAGCCCCTACACAGCTCCATACAAAGAAAAATAAAAAAAGTTATGGCTCCCAGCCTGT
The DNA here is from genome assembly GCA_025379985.1 of Phyllomedusa bahiana. NCBI lineage: Eukaryota > Metazoa > Chordata > Amphibia > Anura > Hylidae > Phyllomedusa > Phyllomedusa bahiana. The sequence goes on from JAODAL010010018.1 coordinate 58,695, forward strand.
GGCGATGCAAAAACGTGTTTTCCTGTTTGAATAAAAGTGTCTTTATTGTGTAAAAGCAGTAACACATAAAAAAAATACAAATTGGGTATCACTGTAATCGTATCAATCTGCCGATTAAAAACAGTATGTAATTTATACCGCACGGTGAATGCTGTAAAAAAAATAAAAAAAACTACTAGGATTGCTGTATTTAGTTCAAATCGCCTTAAAAACTTAATAAAAAGTGATCAAAGAGTCATATGAATCCCATAATGGTACTAATAAGAACGTCGACTCATCCTGCAAAAAACAAGCCCCTACACAGCTCCGTACACAGCAAAATAAAAAAGTTATGGCTATAAGACTATGATGATATAAAATCACAGTTTTTATAAACATATTTGTGTAAAAGTAATAAAATATAAAAACTATATAAAATTTATATCATTGTGATTGTACCGACCCACGTTGTAAAGTTATCATGAAATTTATACCACACGGCGAATGCTGTAAAATTGAAACCCAAAAAACAATGGGGGAACTGCGTTTTTCTTTCCCATTTCCATGGCCCAGTGCTAAAAAAAACTATGGAACACCTGTGCAGCCAAAATGTACAATACACCCCTGTATGAGATCCATAAGGGGTGTTGAATCCAAAATGGGGTGACTTTTGGAAGGTTTTACCTATTAAGCTTTGGGAGCTTTGCAAATGTGACCTGGCACCTACCAAAATCTGCATTCCAAAAGCAAAATAGCGTTCCCTCCATCCTATGCCCTGCCATGTTCCCAAATAGAAGTTTACACCCACATAGAAGGTATTGCCGAACTTGGAAGAAATTGTTTAACAAAAATTGTGGTGTTTTTTTTTCCAGGATTCCTCGCAAAAATGAAACATTTTAAGCTAAAATTGCAGATTGTTGGAAAAAAAAGAAATGTTTAATTTTCATAGCCTAAAGCAAAAAAAAAAAAAAATTGTGAAAAACCTGTGGGGTCAATATAATCACTGCACCCCTGGATATTTTCCTGAGGGGCTGTAGTTTGCAATCTTTCTAGTGGTGTTTATTAAGTTTTAGCACTTTAGGGTGTCCACAAGCCTGAAATGGCAACTGAAAAAAATTGTATTGAAAATGAGACCCCAGAGACTTTCAAGTTGCATTTACCTGGTCACATCTACCGTGTTTCAGTGAATAATAGCTAAATATTGAATATCTGCAAAAAAAAGTGAAATTTTGAAATTTCACCTCCACTTTGCTTTAATTTCTGTGAAATACCTAAAGGGTTACCAAGCTTCCTAAACACTGTTGTAAATACTTTAAGGGGCGTAGTGTCTTAGATGAAGTAATTTAAGGGGTTATCTAACATACAGGCCAATCAAAGTCACGTCAGAGCTGGACTGGTCCCTAAAAAAATGTATATTGCAAATTTTCTAGAAAATGTGAGAATTGACTACTAAATTTTTAAGGCCTCTAATGTCATAAAAAAATAAAAAGACATTTAAAAAATGATGCCAACCTACAGTGGACATACGGTAGGCGCTAGTTATAAACTATTTTGTGGTGAATAATTGTCTGTCTTGCACGCAGAAATTTTAGAACTTTGAAAATGACAAATGTTTCCAAATTTTCATGAAATTTTGATATTTTTCACAAATAAAACAAGAGTTGTATGGACTAAAATCTCTTAATAACCTAAAGAACAATGTGTCATGAGAAAATCTCTGAATCCAATGGATAGGTAAAAAGTGTCAAAAAGTTATTCTCACATAAAGTGACACATATCAGATTTAAAAAATATGGCTGTGTCAAGAAGGCCAAAACTAGCTGGGTCCTTAAGGGGTTAAGAGACAGTGAGAGTCCTGATAATGTCACCCACATAAAGGGATTGCCAGCATTCCCTGGATCAGTGTGTATACACAGCTCACTGTCAATCACTGTTTGCAGGTGAGCTTAGCAGCAGTTTAATTTTAGATTTGATTTTTTTCTCTTCCTTTTACGCAGAAATCATGTTCAAAATTATATAGATCAATATACCCCACAGCTCAGCATCTCTTTCTCTATCACATCCTGCTTCAGATAGGACAGCCTACACCACCTGACAGGTTCCCTTTAGGGTATGTTCACAAGGCGCATTGGGGCGCGGACTGTACGCGCCGCAATATGCCGGGTCTTTTGAAGCACGTGCTGATCAGCGCATATTTCCCAAGCACGGGCCCCAGCCTTCCCCATTCACATGCATTGTCAGTGGCTGTTAGGTGTCACTGACATGTCACTTCTCTTCCCGGGCATATAATACGATCGTATTGTATGCCCGGGGAGACGAGGCGTAATTCATAGTTCTCTAAGAGTATAAAGAGTTCTCTAAGAATATAAAGCGCAAATACGCAGTGAAATGCGCGCCGCAATTACGCTGTGTGAACATACCCTAACCCTCCTCCACCACCCCTTACATAGTACTACAGCAACATGTAGCATATCACAGTATAACAGGTCACTCCTGTTATTCTTTAGCCTACATATTTTAAAATTGTGAATGTCTATTTTGAAAACTTTGGTTGCAAAGAATACAATGTTGCTTGAAGATTTGTAAATTCTTCAGAATTGTCTATGTTTCTGCATTATTTTAATGAACATGATCATAATGTTTACACTCTGGGCATTTTGCATTTATATGGACATTTACCTATTCATTTTTATTTAATTCATAACTAATTCATTTAATTGTCTTTTATTGTCAATTCTGATATTGTAGAAAAAATACCGTATATACTCGAGTACAAGCCGAGTTTTTCAGCACAAAAAAATGTGCTGAAAAAACTGTCCTCGGCTTATACTCAAGTCACTGTTGGTGCACAGGTGCTGCCACGGCCCGGGCGCTGGCGGGGATACTCCTCAGGGAGTGCATATACATGAATCCCGGGCACTGGCGGCGATCTCTTCACCTGTATGTGACTCCTCTGGGAGAACATACAGGTGAACTTGTTTGTATTTGTCATTGAAGGTTTAAACTTATGTAACTCTATTTACAATACACTTGGCAAAACTGAAACGGCTTTTTAAAACTAAAGGGGAAAAAAAACCTAAGTTTTAAATAAATTATACACCATAAAACCCAAAAAGCGAAATTTTTAAGGGTCATCTGCCCTAGGCACTAAACCCGAAAAACCCCCCTTTTACCACCCCCTTTCACACACCAAACAACTTTACAAAGCCATCCCAAATACAACCATGTAAGGGCTCTAGGAAAAATTTAAAAGGGAAGCCGGGGCCCCCTTTTAGATTTTTAGTATTGGGGCCCCCCCCTTTCGATTTTATGTAGCCGGGGCCCCTTTAATTTTAAAGGTACCAGGGCCCCCCCAAAAGATTTTAGGTAGTCGACCCCCCTTTAGAGGGGTTTGGGGTTAGCCGGGCCCTCCTTTAAGTTTAGGTAGCAGGGCCCTCCTTTAGGGGTTTTGGGTAGCCAGGGCCCTCCTTTAGATGTTATGAACCAAAGGGCCCCCCCTTTTAAAAAGTTTTAGGTACCCAGACCCCCCCTTTTTAGATGTTATCTACCAGGGCCCCCCTTTAAATTTGTTAGGTACCCAAAGGGCCCCCTTTTTAGAGGTTAGGTGGGCCCGGGGGCCTCCCTTTAGAGGTTAGGGGGGGCCCCCTCCTTTGGGATGTTATTTACCCGGGGGGCCCCCTTTAGATGTTAGGTAGTCGGGGCCCCCTCAAAATTTTAAAGTAGTCAGGGCCCCCTTTGGGATGTTAGGGCAGTCGGGGGGCCCCCGCAATTTTTGGGAAGTAAAGGCCCTCCTTTAGATTTTTAAAGGAAAGCCAGGGCCTCCTTTAAGATGTTGGGGTAGCGGGGCCCCCTCTATATTAGGTACCAGGGCCCCCCCTTTTAGGGGTTAGGTACCCGGGGCCCCCTCCTTTAGGGGTTATGTAGGGCCCCCTTTTTTAGTGTTTTTTTTACCGGGGCCCCCTTTTATTAATGTTAGGTAGTCAGGGGCCCCCTTTTTAATGTTATTTAAAGGCCAGGGCCCCCTTTAGATTTTAAAGGTTTAGCCCAAATAAATGTAAATCAGCAGGGCCATATAAATTTTGACTCAGCATGCTTGAAAAACCCCACAGTGTGCTCACTCTCAATTCCCTCTAGCCCAAAAAAAGGTCTTTTCATGTAAACCCAAACAATGTGATAGCTACAATGTGGTTGATGGTTACCACTTCCCCTTTTAGCATTGGGGTTTCCAAATTTTTAAAATCCAAGCAAAAAATGAACATTAGATTTTTCTTTCTTTCTTAATGCCTGTCGTAGGTTTTTTTTTTGTATTTTTTTTTTTGGGGGGGGGTGAAAAAATGCTTATCTGCACTGTTTGAATAATTACAAAGGAGTACAGTGGATGGATTTTGAATAAGGGCCCTCTGCGGTTGAACCCCCCCCGCCCCCCCCGCAGTAGTTTTTGTGTGTTACGGGAGGGGGGAAATAAAACCAGCCCGAGCTGTCTGAGAGAAGCGTGTCTGAGAAAGTATGGCCGGGAAACGGGGAGCTTTCACTCTAGCGATCCCCTTAAGACTGTACACTATTTATAACTGACACAACTAAAACAAAAAGGGGTGCAGAATTTGTAATAATGATTATTTGTTGGGGCGATTTTGATTGGGCTATCGAGATCGTCGAAAACCCCGATATGGCTCCCGCTATCGATAAGGTTTTTCGATAGGGAAAACGATTATGCCGATTACCTTTAAAAAGTCTATGGGAGAGCAACACACCTTCATTTTTAAACCCCCAAAAAAAAGGCCCGGGAAAAGTGAAAAAAAAAATCCACAACAGCCCAAAGGGATACGCCCCTACATTTTGGGGCAACACACTTAGGTTAAAAAAGTCCAGAAAAAAAGCCCACAAAACCTTTACTACCCCCCTGCCCTTGGGTACCACAGCCTAAACCCTTAAACCTGCATCACCCCAAAAAATTAAAAGTCCAAAGGCAGAAAGTTTTTGGAACCATCATGTTACTTAAAACGGGCCCATTAAAATATCCCGCCCCTGGAACCCCGCAAAAAGCCCCAAACCTCCCATGCCCCCCCACTTTTAAAAAAAGTCCCGGGAAAAAAAGGAGCCCCTTTAAACCACCATTTTAGTTTCACGGGACATTGAACTATACCTGCCGGGCCACAGCAGGACCCCCCAAACCTGCATGCCCCCCCAACATTTAAAAAGTGACGGAAAAAGGAGCCCTTTCAACCACCTTTTAGTTTTAAACTGGCCCATTGACTATACCTTTTCCCCGGGCCACAGGCATGACCCAAAAAAAAACCAAAACCCCCATGCCCCCCCAATTTAAAAAGTCCCCGGAAAAAGGAGTTTTTTCAACCACCTTTTTAAAGTTTCAAAAACTGGACATTGACTATATTTTTCCGGGGCCACAGCATGACCCCCCAAACCTAAATGACCCCCCCCTTTTTAAAAAGTCCCCGGAAAAAAGTCTTTCAACCACCATTTTAGTTTCACGGGACTTTGACTATACCTGCCCCTGGGCCACAGGGGACCCCCCAAACCTGCATAAAACCCCCACATTTAAAAAGGGGAGGGAAAAAGGGGGTCCTTTAAAACCACCATTTTATTTTTAAATGGACATTGACTATCCCCTGTCCTGGGCCACAAAAATGAGCCCCAAACCTGCATGCCCCCCCACATTTAAAAAGGGGCCCGGAAAAAAGGAGTCTTTAAACCACCTTTTTATTTTTCACTGGCCCTTGACTATACCTGTCCCGGGCCACAGCATGACCCCCAAAACCTGCAGGGGCCCCCCCCACATTTAAAAAGGGAAAAGGGGGAAAAAAGGGAGTCTTCAACCCCCAAATTTTAATTTTCACGGGACATTAAACTATACCTGCCCCGGGGCCACAGCAGGGGACCCCAAACCTAAATGCCCCCCACATTTTAAAAAGGGGACAAAAAAGGGAGTCTTTTCAACCAAAAAATTTAGTTTCACGGGGCCCTTTGACACCCCTTTTTTTTTCCCGGGCCCAAAACACCCATGACCCCAAAACCGGCATGCCCCCCCACTTTAAAAAAAAGTAAACGGAAAAAGGATCTTTTCAACCACCATTTTATTTTTCCACTGGACATTGACATACCTGTCCTGGGCCAAAAGCATGCCCCGGGGCCGGAGTTACAGGGGGTTCCCCGGTGAAAGCCCGGTTTGGGCATCCTAAATCAAATTAACACGCGGGTTTAAAAATGCCGATGACGCACAACGAAAACTGTCGTGCTGAAGCAGAGTGCAAGCGGAATTGTGAGAACTCCACCCTTCCCTCTGAACACAGTAAATACCTGGAAGCGCTTCCCCCTTCCGTATAAGTGTGGCCCCAATTGGGGTTTTCACTTGGAAATACTGGGGGGTTTTAACGCCCTGTTACAAAACCCAGGTCCCCTTTTACCCTTGGCCCTTTTCTTTTTCTCATTTTTACCCCCCCCGTGCTGGAGGAAATGCCCTCTGTACTTTGTTTTTGTCTGTGCTCCATACTCCAGGGTTCCCTCTGTTTTAACCTACATCGGGTCAAGTTTTCCCGGGACCCCCCTTTGTAAAAAATTCAGAAAATTTTTTTTAACAGCTTTTTTACATGCAATTTTTTAGTACTTTAATTCTAGAAAACACATTTTTAAAATAGGAATGGAACCCCCACCAGGGTCTTTTTTTCTTTTTTTTTCATTGAAATTAAAGGGTTGCCCCTCAATACAGGATTAAAAGGTTTATTTTTAAAGATCTTGCAAAAAAAAGGGTCTTTTTTGAATATGTGTCCATTAACATGTCCAACCTTTTTTCCTTTTTTCAAACAGCACCACCCCCTTTGGGGCCCCCTTTGACAATTGTCCCAGAACAAATGTCGTTAAAAAACAACTTTTTTAAAAAGAATGGGCCCTGTATTACGCTGAAATGCCCACAGCAAAATCCCCCAAAAAATTCAAAAGCATGCCCCTTTGACCATTTTTTTGGGGTAAAATTGGTGAAAAACAAATGTCTTTTAAAAAACATTTTTAAAAAAGGACCGTAGAAACTGCATGTAAACAGAAAAAAAGCCCCCAAAAATTTCAAACATAAAACCCCTTGAGCCATTTTGGGTCAATTGTGAAAAAAAAGTCTGTTAAAAAAACTTTTTTAAATGGGGACCTGTAGTATAGCTGCATGTCACAGCAAAATCCCCCCAAAAAAATTCAAAGCATGCCCCCTTGAGCCATTTTGGCCCAATTGTGAAAAAAAATGTCTGTTGGGAAACAACATTTTTAAATGGGAAACCTGTATTATAGTTTGGCATGCCCCCCCAGAAAAATTTCCCCCAAAAATTTAAAAGAAAGCCCTTTTTAAGCCACTTTGGCCCCAATTGGGGAAGAAAAAAATTTTATTTAAAAACAACATTTTTTTATAAAGGGGATCTGTAGTATTGCTGCTTTTCCCAAAAGCCGAAAGCCCCAAAAAATTTTATAAAAATGACCTTCTCGGGCCACTGTTAAAAATTTGTGGGGGAGAAATGCCACTTGGGAAGGGCCAAACATTTCTATTCCAAAGGCCCAAAATTTTATAGCTGTATCTCACAGCAACATCCCCCCAAAAAAAATTATAAATATGATTTTCTCACCACTATTAAAAATTGGGGAAAGGGGAAAAGCCACTTAGAAGCCCAAAATTTTTTTCTTTTCCAAAGGACCATGTTATTGCGTATTCCACAGAAAAACGGGAACCTAAAAAAAACCTTGAAAAAGCGAAAACTTTTTAAAGAAAAGTGAGAAAATTTGGAATAGGGTTTGGTTGTCAGAAACCTTGCTGTTTTTTAAACAGTCTCCCACAGAAAAAACCTCAAAATGAACTGTTGGGAAAAAAAAATAAAAATTCCCGAAAAAATGATTTTTTTTAAAAAAAAATTTTTTTTTCAAGGGACCATTTCTGTTTAAAAAGGGAATGTAAGTAAAACCGGCAACTAATGGGTTGGGGCTGGGAAAAGGGGGCCACCAAACCCATCAAAAACCAAACCCAATTCCTAAAGAAAGTCAAACGATCCTTTTTAAATCGGGGAAAAAGCCGATGCGTTTGTCTGTAAGGGACCCTCCAGCTGGGGCTAAAGGGTCCCGCTCAGAAAAATACGCGGGCTGCGGCAGGAAAAACACCTCTAAGGCGTGACGACCAGCTGGGGCCTTTTCGTCCTTTTTTGGAAAAACCCAAAAAGTCATTGGGCCCGGGAACACATGCAAAAACATGGGTGTTGGGGACGCAGATCCTTTACACCCAAAAAACTTAAGCTATCTCTGTTTTTGGGAAGTGTCCCCGGGCATTGCCATGCTTTTGGTGAGGGGGAAAAACCCAAAATTCCAGAGGCACCCATTAGGCTTCTGCCCCCCTTGCCGCTGCTGCCGCAAACCCGCCTACTTGGAAATCAACTCTTCACGTCCTAAAGTTTTTCCACCCGTGACTTTTTGGGGGAACGTGAACAAAAACGCAACAGATGCCCTCCAGTTGATCAATCAGCAAGGTCCCTTTTCCCCCTTTTTAATCTCTTTTTGGGGTTTGGGTGGAAGGAAAGTCCCGATTTTTGTTTTGTCCCGGGGGATCCGGAGGGGGGCCACCCAGAAACTGTTTGTTTTTTTTTGAGGGCCTTAATGCGGGGATCTTTTGGGAGAAAGGAGCATCCAAGCATTTTCATTGAAAAATGGAGTTTTGGTTTCCCCAAAGCCCTGGGTCAAGGGGCCAAGCAAACTGATTTTCCTCATCTTCCTCCCCCTCCTAAAGCCCCGCCAACCTTTTCCAAAGGGCGGGGAGCCCGGTAAAAACGTGTCAGGAATCCCCTTCCCCTCCTCCTCCCCCTCCGCTGCCCTCCGGCACCAAGCTTAAACACAGCCCTGGCTTGCCTGAGATGAATGCACCCTGAACTGAGGGCCCCCAACCTTGCACTACTCTGGACCCCGAACCACCCCAAATAAACCCGATAAAATTTGGGAAAAACCCTTGGGGGCCTTTTTGGATTTAAAACGGAGAGAAAGGTCCTTGTCCGCATCTGTGTCCGTCCCTCCTCCGTCGCTGGGGGGAAAACCTGTTTTTTTCAGAGGGGCCCAACGATCTTCCAGAACAAAGTTTCCCCACAAGCTCATGCGAAAAGGGGGCATTGTCCGCACTGACCTTTTTTGGGTGGCTTTTTTCCCCAAAAACGGAAAGGTTTGGGGGCAGAGCTTTTTCACCGCCCAAACCCTGGGTTTGGTTTTCCAACACCCCGGGCCCGAACCGCTGCTTTTTCAGGCCATGTGCCCATTTTCGTACTGCGTAAGGGCATTGCCGCGCGCCAAAAATTTCGTTTGGGGGCATGTGGAGGGGGGAATTCCAGCGTTTTGGCCACGTAAAACAATGTAGACATTTTGACGGGGGGGCCGAGCGGGCCCGCTGCAACGAAAGCCAGGCGGGATAAAGCAGGGTGCAACGGGGGAAGTGCAACTAAACCCCTCGGGGCCTTTTTCCCACAGGCGGGCCCCCAGACCCGGTTACTCTTTAGAAATTTCGGGAAACACAAGGTTCATGACATTTTCCGGGAAAGGGATGTGCTCCACCCCTACCGCCTTAAGGGCGGCAAGAAATTTTTCGCCCGTTACGCACACCCCCCTTTTCCTGGCACAAGGTTTTTGTCCCCCCACCAGCGCTCGTTTTTCGTTGCTTAGAGCCGTCCACAGCTCCCGACCCGTGTGGGACGGGCCCCAAGGCAGATTAAAATTTTAAAACGGCCCCCGGTGGGCCCCCTGGGGAAAGTGAAACCACCAGAGGACCTTGGGGGGAAAGAGCCCCCGCACCATCCCGGGAGTTTTGAAGAGCGGCGCCGAGCCTGAAAACCACCGTCACCCCCAGAACATCCCCCCAGCCCAACCCCCTTTAGCTGGGGCACTTTAGATATAGCGGCCTTGGCCCCTGCTTACAAATCCCCTTTTGTCGGTGGGGGATGGGCTTTTCCCCCCACAGATGGGAGACAAAGCCCCTTTAAAAATTTTTGATGACAAAGTGGGTGGCCAGGCAGGGACGGCTTTTTTTTTGGCAAAAAAAAAGCCTTTCTCGGCATCGGGATTTGGGGGGAGGGGAGGGCCATGACTGGCGGAAACCCATCTGGGGTCCACCAGACGGAAAGGGAACATTTTCCCAAACCAAAAGCCCCGGCAATGCCGACAATTTAGGCTTTTGGGCTTTTGGGGTGGTTTGGGTTAAAGTGATTTCTGTTTTCCCAAAACCGGGAAGACAAAGGGTGGCCTTTCTAGACTGGCCGCTGTAAAAGGGGGCAGGGGCGTCAAACTGGGGGAAGGAGAAGGGGGAGGGTGGGTTTACTGGGGGTGCTGGGGGGTTTCTCGTGCGAAATTGGGGGCTTTAAGCGGAGGGTGATTCCCTTATCATGCCCCCGAGAGACATGGGGAGCGGAGGAACGCTTTTGGGGGGGCGGAGGAGGGGAGGGAGACAGGGGGGTGTGAAAATGGTTTGGGGGCCCCGGGGTCCGGTAGGGCCCTTTTTTTGGGCCCAAATGTTCCCTCCATTTCAACTCATGCATTCGCTGCAAAGTGGGCTAGACAAAGTTGGTGTGGGTTTAAACCCCTTAAGGGGTTTTTGCCTCTACTTAAACGTTTTTCGGCAAAAGGGGGCATATGAAAACGCTGGGGGAATCAGAGGCTCTCTAAAGAAGGGCCCAGGGTTGAGAGGTCCCCGGACCTTTTTGACGGCGAAAACGAGGAAACGGGGTTTTCGCTGACCGTTTGGGTGGCGGAATCATATCCCGCGACTTTTGCGCCCGGGCCCCCATCCCCCTTTTTTTGGCGGGACCCCTATTTACCTACCCCCCGTCTTCCTCCTCGTCCACTGATGAAAGCCTTCCCCAACAAATTTTTTGCGGAAAAGACCAAAGATGGATCCGCAATGTCGTTTATCATCATCATCATCCAAAAACCCCCAGGGGACTTGGTTCCCGACTTTCTCAACCCCAAAACTGCGGGCTACAAGCCCAAAGGGGGACTGCAAGGCGTTGCCGACCGCCCCGGGGTTTTTGCCGATTGATCGGCTTTCCCTTTAACCCCCCTGGTGGCATCAGTAACTGGGGGGGTCAGAGCAGGGCTAAAAAAAAACCCCTTGATCCCTTTTTAAAATGGGCCCTTTTGAAACCCCCAAACCCCATTTTGTCATCAAAGAGGTCCCTTCCCGACAAGGATTATCCACATTTGGGGGTACACGGGGTTTTACATTTGGGGGCTTCATGTTGGACGGATGCTGATGATGCTGAAGGGCGGGAAATTTTTTTGGGCCCAGACTTGGGGGGACGAGGAGGGAAGACTGCCCAAAAACCGGTTGCATTAAAAACCCGAAGACAGATTGGGGACGAAGTTTTGTTACTTTAAATTTACGGGGCCCTTTACCCAGGGTGACCCGGCCGACGGCCTGCAACTTTACGATCCGCTGGCATCGTGTTGGGCGCCACACTGGGAAAGGGGCACCTTTCCCCCCTCGAAACCCCTACCTCCATGGGGCTACCCCCCCTTTTTTGCTCCTTACCACCTGCATTTTCCGTTTCCCTTTCCAAAAAATATAAAAATTTGAGAAAGGGAAGGGAAATTTGTTTTTTAAAGGGCTCTTATTAAAAGACGGCCCAAAACACCGCTATTTTTCAAATCCCTCAAACAAAACAAAATTTTTCCCGGATTCAAATTTAACGCAAGGTTTTCTATCAAAAAAATCTGGACTGGGCAAAAAATTTCCAAAAAAAAACTATCTTTATGTTTTGGTATAAAAAAAAGGTATTTTTTTGGGACCCTTTTAAAAACACCTGTGGGGAATATAGAAATTCTGTTTTAAATTTTAACGTAGTCTGCGCAATGAAATACTGGTTTCGCAAAAGTCAAAAAACACGTAAAAAGTTATGTTTTCGTATAAAAACACGGGAAATTTTTTTTTACCTTTCAAATTAACCTTTGGGGAATATAGAATTGCGTTTTAAATTTACGTAGATGCTGCGTCAATGAACAGTATGGGTGGCAAAAATCAAAAAACACTAACTGTTATGTTTTGATATAAAAACTGATTTTTGCACCTTTTAATTCCCCCTTGGGTAAAAAGAATTTCCCGTTTTAAGTTTACGTAAAGCCGCCCTCCAAAAGGGAAAAGTACTGGGTTTGGGGCCAAAAAAATCAAAAAAAAACGTAAAATGTTTTTGTTTTCGTAAAATAAAACGGATTTTTTTGCACCTTTCAATTCACCTTTTTGGTGAATATAGAATTGCTGTTTTTTTATTTACGTAGATGCTGCTCAATGAACAGTACCCCCGGGGGCGCCAAAAATCAAAAAACACGAAAATGTTATTTTTTTTGATATAAAAACTTAAATTTTTTCACCTTTTAATTCACCGTGGTGAAATAAAAATTTGGGTGTTTTAAAAATTTAAAGTAGAAGCTGCCCTCAATGAACAAATACTGGGGGGCGGGAAAAATCAAAAAACACGTAAATGTTTTTGTTTTTTTGTATAATAAAAACGGTATTTATTTGGGGACCTTTCCCTTTACCTGTGGTGAAAATAGAATTTTTTCCCTTTTTAAAAAATTTTTCGTAGATCCTTGCGTCAAAAGAACAGTACTGGGGGCGCAAAAGCCCAAAAAAAAAACGTTAAAATTTATGTTTTCGTATAATTAAAAACGTAAATTTTTTTGCACCTTTCAAATTTCCCGTGAATATAAAAGCTGTTTTAAGAATTTTCAAAGATGCTGCGCCAAGAACAGTACGGGGGGCGCAAAAGTCAAAAAAAACGTAACTGTTATGTTTTGAAAATAATAAACTGTAAATTTTTTTCACCTTTAATTTACCTGTGGGTGAAAATAGAATTTCCGGTTTTTTAAAATTTACTTTGATGCCCCGGCAATGAAAATACTGGGGGCCAAAAGTCAAAAAACACGTAACTGTTTTTGTTTTTTATATAATAAACCCGTATTTTTTGCAAACCCTTTTAAATTCCCCAACCCGTGGGGAATATAAAAGCCCGTTTTTTAAAATTTTCGTAGATGCTGCGGGCAAAACGTACTGGGTGCGCAAAAGTCAAAAAAAACGTAAAAGGGTTTTTGTTTTTATAAAAAAACTGTATTTTTTGCCCACCTTTCAATTCACCGTGGGAAATTTTAGAATTTTCTGTTTTTTTAAAATTTACGTAATTGGGTGGGCAAAGAACCCTTTAAATGGGTTCGCAAAAATCAAAAAACCCCCCGTAACTGTTATTTTTTCCCTATAATAAAAAAACGGTATTTTTTTCCCCCTTTCAATTTTACCCCGTGAATATAAATTGCTGTTTTTAAAATTTACTAGGCTTCTCAATGAACAGTACTGGGGAAACCCCAAAAGTCCCAAAAAAACTTTAAATTTTATGTTTTTAAAAAAAAACTGATTTTTTGACCTTTCAAATTTACCCGGGGAATTAAAAAGGGAATTTGCTGGGGGGGGGGGATTTACGGGGGAGTGCTCTCAATGAACATACTGGGTGCGCAAAAGTCAAAAAACAAAGTACTGTTATGTTTTTTGTTAAAAAAATAACGTTTTTTTTTTGCACCTTTTTAATTTACCTGTGGTGAATTTTTGAAATTGCTGTTTTAAAAATTTACAATGCTGCGTCAATGAAACAGTACTTTGGGGCCAAAAGTCAAAAAACCCCGTAAAGTTTTTGTTTTGAAAATAATTTAAAAGAAATTTTTTTCACCCTTTTAATTCACCTTGGGGAATATAGAATTGCGTTTTTAAAAAATTTTCTTTTAAAGCTGCGTCAAAAAAACAGTACTGGGTGCGCAAAAGTCAAAAAACACGTAACTGTTATGTTTTGATAAAATAAACTGTAAATTTTTTCACCTTTTTAATTCACCCCGGGGAATATAGAATTGGGTGTTTTTAAAAAATTTAAAGTAGATGCTGCTCAATGAACATAATGGGGGCGCAAAAGGGCAAAAAAAACGTAAACTTTTTTGTTTTCGAAAAATAAAAACGGGGAATTTTTTGCCAAACCCTTTTTCAATTCACCTTTGGTAAAAATAGAAATTTCTGTTTTAAAAATTTACGTAATGCCCGCGGGCAAAGAACATAACCGGTTCGCCCAAAAAATCAAAAAACCCCTTTAAATTTATGTTTTGGTATAATAAACTGTAATTTTTTTCACCTTTCCAAATTTTACCTGTGGTGAAAAAAGAAAACTGTTTTTTAAGAAATTTTTGTAGAAGCTGCGTCAATGAAAAATTAAATGGGGGCGCAAAAATCAAAAAAAAACGTAACTTTTATGTTTTGAAATAAAAAACCTAATTTTTTTTCCCATTTCAATTCACCGTTTGGGAATATAGAATTGCTGTTTTAAGATTTTCCCTAGAAAGCTGCGTCAAATGAAAAAGTACTGGGTTTCGCAAAAGTCCAAAAAAAAACAACCCGTTTTTGTTTTTTATATAATAAACGTATTTTTTGCACCTTACAATTCACCCTGTGGTGAATATTTGAATTGCTGTTTTAAGATTTACGTAGAGCTTTCGTCAATGAACATACTGGGGGCCCCAAAAGTCAAAAAACACGTAACTGTTTTGTTTTTTTATAATACACGGGGAATTTTTTGCCCTTTCAAATTTACCTGTGAATATAGAATTGCTGTTTAAGATTACTAGATGCCCCGCCCTCCAAAGAACAGGAAAGGGGGGGCGGGAAAAGTTTAAAAAAAAACTAACTGTTTTTTTTTTGAAAAAAAAACTTTTTTTTTTTGCACCTTACAAATTTACCCTGTGGTGAATATAGGGAAATTTCTTTTTAAAAAATTTAGGGAGAATTTGGGTGCGTCAATTAACAGTACTGGGTGCGCAAAAGCAAAAAAACCCCGTAAATTTTTATTTTGATTAAATAAACTGAATTTTTTTTCCCCCTTTTTTAATTCCCCCGTTGGGGAATTAAAAAATTTCTGTTTTTAAAAATTTTCTTAGAAACTGCGTCAAGAACAAAAACTGGGGGGGCAAAAGTCAAAAAAAACGTAACTGTTTTGTTTTGATATAAAAAACGTAAATTTTTTTCACCCTTTTTAAATTTAACCTGTGGTGAATATAGAATTTCTGTTTTTTAAAAATTTACCCGTAGATTTTGCATCAATGAACAGTTTCTGGGTTCGCAAAAGAAAAAAAAAGTAACGTTAAGTTTTGAAATTAAAAAAAACGGGAAAATTTTTTGCACCTTTCAAAATTTACCGTGGTTTAATATAAATTGCGTTTTTTAAAAATTTTCGTAATTCTGCGCAATGAACAAACTGGGTGCCCAAAAAATCAAAAAAAACGTATCTTTTTGTTTTTTTGAAAATACACGTTAAATTTTTTGCACCCTTTTAATTTAAACCCGTGGGAATATAGAATTGCTGGGTTTTAAAAATTTCGAAAAAAGCAGCTCAATAACATTAAAATGGTGCGCAAAAGTCAAAAAAAAAAATAACTTGATGTTTTTCCCTACATTTCACGGTATTTTGGCAACCCAAAAACCTTGCTGAGTGCTGACTAAATTGCTGGGGTTGAAAATTAAAATGCAAGGTTGAAATATAAAAAGTCACAAAGGGGTAAATGGGTAAAATTTTAACACCTATCCCAAAATGTATTCTGATAATAAAAGGGGGGTTTTGCAGCTAACAAAGAGACCTGCAGTTACTAGAAATGATGTTTATCCAATATAAGTTCAGACTGCCCAATATCCAGGAAATACTTCAATAGCAAACTGTTAATAAAAAAGATATTCCACTACAATATCTACACTAAGTCTTGGTGAACTTTATCCAATGTTCTTTTATAGATAGAGCCTGTCTGTGTTCGCCCGCGGGGGCCCCCCCCCGCTCCCTCCGCCGTGACTTTACACCGGTAGATGCTGCTTTAAAATTCTCTAGCTAACTACATAAAATGTTAAAATCTCTAATCTAACTAAATTGGAAGGATCACAGCTAATAGCAGAGGTTTCTCTGTGCAGAAATAGACTAATTTCGCTGCGCTGTGTGGCCACAGGCAGAGCGCACGTCCTTCCCTATGAGACGCTGAGAGACACTGAGGCTGAAACAGGAAACGCTGTTCTATGTAAAACGAGGTCATGTGATTTTTCCAGCCAATCGCAACCATACACATCCCAGTCATGCGCGCCCCCCAATCTCACCTGCTTAATTCTATAATATGATTTGCGGGCCCGCCAAAAATTACAGGAAGGGCCGAAAAAGGGCGCGATCTTAATAGATGATGTCAGATTTTAACCTTAATTACGAATGATTGGAAATTCGATCACCATAAAAACTTCCCGATTTCAATTTGTCGATAAAAATCGCTCAAAACAAAAAATGAAAAAATGGTAAAAAATTTTATTATTTAATTTGCAACTTCCCATTAAAAATTTTTGGTGGGCAAACTATTTTTTCCTGTTCTATTGAGCACCTTTTAACCCTCTTTTCCCTTACATTTTTTCTCTTTTTTCTCCTCTCACTTTATCTTTCCCTTCCTTTACCATTTTTCAATTATAATTGGCAGCAAAGGCTCTATTTAGACTGACAGATAAATTCATCCTGCAATAGATGTTTATATTCGTTCATATCTCTTCTGACCATTTTAGGTTGTACCATTGCCAGGGGTCTTGTGTTCTTTGTACTTGTTTTTTGTGCATATTGTAGGACTTTTGCTCAAATTAAAACACCATATTGGAAAATCCAGAGGCCCATTAGATCTTTGGATCACCATTTCCCTGGTTAAATTGGTTACTGTTAGAGATGGGCGAATTTCTAAAAAATTTCGATTCGCCGTTTTTGTGAATTTCCCAACAAAACCGTTTGTCCCAAATTATTGGGAGAATTGCGCTAAAAAAACAATTGCTGCTGCACAGGCCTGTAGGGTGCTGTAGAACATTGTGCTTGCCAAAATATGCAGGGGGAGTTTGTTTTGGTCTTCATCAATGCTGGTTTTAGTATAAAAACCCCAACATGAGGCTGCTGCTCTTAGAATCGCTTCACTCTAAATCCCCGGGGCCCTTTAGCGGGGAAAAAAACTGCCCAAAAAAATTGAAGCGGGAATGCAGCCTGATAAAGTCATGACAGCGCCAGCTGGAAAAAAATCAAACGAGGGCTAAAATCAAAACAGCGCTGATGTCGAGGTGTACAAAAGACACAGTGTGGAGGGGCCCGGGAGCAGCCCCAAAAACAGCAAAAGGGGGGGACAGTGGCACAATGCATTCTGGGGGTGGAAAAACGGGGTAGGCCCCAGAGGCACTGACGAGTGTGGAGGTCCGGCAGAGCCACGCCAGCTTGTGGGGGGGGGAAAGGGGGGGGGGGGCGGGGGGGGGGGGGGGGGGGGCAAATGAGCCTGCTATCCCCCCTCACCTTATCCAAAATGAAACTCAGATGGTCTCATTGGCTTTCATCTAGGTTTGCTCAAACCCTGTATTTAAGTAGCATTTAACTTACTCCTCTTCCCTTAAACTCTCCCATAGGGGTTAATGAGTTGCCTGCTTGTATGCAATCTGTTTAATTGCACACTGTAAATGGAACGTAGATACCGATCCATATACTTGTTTTACTATTTCTTTTTAATACCTCTCTGATCAATATGAAGTCATGGCTAGTTGTTCTTCTTGCTATTGTTTTTCTTGTTATTGTACATTTTTTATTCTCTGATTTGCCTCTTAAATTTATTACTTCTACGGTACTGTGTAATATCCATAAAACTCTAATAAAAAAACTTACTGTTAAAAAAAAAAAAAAGAGAGTGGCACAATGACACTGTGGAGGTGACGGAATCAACAGCAGCATAAGGTCAGAGATTGGCAGAATGACACATTTTGGAGGTCACGGCAACAGCAGCAGCAGCAGCATGAGGTCAGAGATTGGCACAATGACACAGTGTGGAGGTCACGGCAACAGCAACAGCAGCAGCAGCATGAGGTCATAGAGTGGCACAATCACAGTGTGTGGAGGTGGGTGGCAATACCAGTCCCTAGTAAAGATGGTGGTAGGCAGATGGAGAAACTGGCAGCACATGTGTGGCATCAGGCGGTTGTCGGCATCAGAATAGTGGCTGAGGCAGGTAGTTTGAATCCAGACTCATTTCTCAAAGTTTTGGTGAGGCGTCATTGCTGATTTAATCTGACACCTAAGGCATTGGTATGTGGAAATCCTGGCCAACCCACCCCTGATTCATCTTGACAAAGGTCAGTCGTTCCACATTTCCCGTGGACAAGCGGGTTCTCCTTGGGGTAACGATTGCCCCTGCCACACTGAACTCCCGCTCTGATGCCACACTACTGGCCGGGCAGGACAGCTTCTCCACTGCAAACTCTGCAAGTTGCGGCCACACATCCAGTGTGGCTGCATAGTAGTCCAGCGGATCTTCTAACTGGGGTGGCAGAGTGCTGCCAAGTAGGCCACCACCTGTTGGTTCAGGGTCTGCTCCAGGTCCTGCTGCTGGCAAGTGCCCTCCTCACTAGGCGGGTGAAGGAAGCTGCTCATCAGTGACTCCAGACTTAGGTTGCTGCTGATGGAGCTGGTACTGCTCCTACGCCCCCACCTTCCACCAGCAGCTGCGGCAGTGGTACATGAGCGCTGAGGAACCCCCCGGTCAGACCTCTCAGAGAATGGACCATGCTGCACATAAGCTGCGGCCAACTGACTACGGAGGATTTCTCTATAGTATTTGAGTTTGTCCTCCCTCTCAGCAGCTGGGAAAAAGGCTCCAATTTTTTGACCGGTAGAGAGGGTCCAATAGGGTGGAGATCCAGAAGTCATCCCTCTGCCGGATGGTGACTATTCGACTGTCACTAGCTAGGCAAATCAGCATGCTGCAGGCCATCTGCACAAGTGACTCTGAGGGACTCCTTGCCTCCATTTCTACTATATACTGCCACGGTGCTTGCGGGTCATCTGCCTCGTCTTCCTCATCTCCATCTACCTCCTCCAGCTGCTCCTGCTCCTCCGCTCCTGCCACCTGGGTCGACAAACCACTCAATTCACCAGACAATGCTTGTGCTCCAATGTACTCCTCATCCTCAAGTTCAGTCCCCACGGTACTCATGTGGCCGCGAGATGTAGTCGCTACGTCTCCAGTCCCCTGCCCAGACAGATTTTTCAGCATCTGTTCCAAGACATGAAGCAGTGGAATGACGTTATTCACCCCGTAGTCCTGGCAACTGACAAATAATGGGGCCTCCTCAAATGGCCTCAGCAAACGGCAGGTGTCACACATGAGCTGCCACTGGCTGACATCAAAGTTACACAGGGGAGTACTCCTGTCTGCCCGGATCATCAAAAACTCGTTAATAGTCTTTCTCTGTTCATACAGTCGGTCCAACATGTGCAGGCTGGAATGCCAATGGGTGGAAACATCGTATATCAGCATGTGTTGGGGGAGGCTTTTCTGCCACTGCAACTCGAGGAGGGTGTGCCTGGATGAAGTGCATGCACAGTTTCCTGGCCATTTTCAGAATCTTCTGAAGATCGGCGGAAGATTTCAGGAACCTTTTCACAACCAGATTGAACACGTGCGCCATACAGGGCACATGGACCATCCCTCCTCGGTGCAGCGCGGACACCATGTTCCTCCCACTGTCCGTCACCATGTTTACGATTTGCAGTTGGTGTGGAGAAAGCCACACATCGATTTCTTGCTGCATGAAGCAGAGCAGTTCCTCCCCTGTGTGACTTCCTTCGCCGAGGCAAACCAGGTGTAGAACTGTGTGACATGGCTGTGCCCTACACATGTGGTATGATGGAGCAGCACTTGTGGAGGCTGAGACGGTGGTGGTGGTGGTGGAGGAGGAGGAGGAGGAGGCGGACATTGGCGCAGGAGCAGCATTTTGACAACGTGGAGGAGAAAGTGCCATCTCCTGTCCAAGTTGCTGATGTGGCTGGGCATGAAGCACATTCACCCAGTGGGCCGTAAAGGACATGTACTGGCCCTGACCGTAGTTACAGCTCCACATGTCCGCGCTGCCGTGCACCTTGGAACAAACTGATAAGCTCAAGGATTGGCCCACCTTCTGTTCTACATATTTGTGAAGTGCTGGAATTTTCGAAAAGAAATTACGGCTTTGAACTCTCCACCTCGACTCGGCACAGGCCATTAGTTCTCTGAACAATGCAGAGTCCACCATTTGGAAAGGGAGGGACTGCAGTACCAACACCTGGGAAAGTAGCCCTGTCAGCTTCTGCACCTTAGGATGGTTGGATGCATACTGTTGTCTCTTTGCAATCGCCTCCTTGAACGACTGCTGGTGCCCTGAGTAGCGAGGAGCAGGAGCATCTGGACCGGGAGATGATGGCAAAGACAAACAGCTCCCTTCTGCAGAGGTGTTGGAGCCTTGACTGGCTGCAATGACATGCGGGCCACTGGGCGCTGCTGCTGTTGCTGTGGCGGCAGGATGAACCACCACATCTGAGCCACGTTTCTCCCAGGCCACCGGATGGTGACCCTGCATGTGTTCTGGGCAATGATAGTAGGCTATTCTTTTTAAGCAATCATATAAATTTATTCAGTAACATTTGTCCCACATTTCCGGACACATATATAAAAATTCTATGCACAATAGAAAAGAGACGTGGTATACTCAAGTTTAGCAGTCCAGTATTCAACTTGTATTCGGACTCAATTCATCCGTAGACGTAGCTGAGGAGATGTTTGACAAGAGCGAGCTCCACACTCGGAGGGCGACATTTCAGGGGCTCCGCACCCTTTTTCAAGTTGCTTGAGAATAGTGGCTTGAGACACAGTGGTATACGTTTATATTGAATCACTTTTATTAAGAGACGCTGCATGTGTTGACACAGGGCCGTAGTGCCAATGTTAGCTCCCTGGCCACGCTTCACTTTCTGCCCACAGATTCTACATATACCCATATTTGGCTCCTCTGGTGTCTTAGCAAAGAACTGCCACACCGCAGAGTAGCTGATTTTACCGCCAACGCTCCGCACTGAGTGACTACTACCGCCGCTGCCTCACTGAGCCCCTGTGCCGCTACGTGGTTGGACCTGCGAAGCAGGTTTTCTACCCCGTGGCCAGTTGGCTCCCGACCTCGCCCTGCTGCTCCCCTGCTGATTCACGGCCACACTACCCACTTGCTGGCTGCGCCGCTGCCTGACTCGCAAGCTGACGCCCTCTTGACGATGATGAAGCCCTTGCTTCACCCAGCTCCCAAGTGTGGTTGGCTACATCATCATCGATTATTGTTTGATCTTCACTGCTGTCCTCCTCACCGGTCTTGGTATGAGAGGCTGACCCCTCACAGCATGACCTTCCATGCCACTCTCCACATCTATACTTTGCCGGCTACTGCAAGAAGCAGGGGATATTGGCCCCATTTCTTCGCTGCCAACTAGCTGCTGACTGTCCTCCTCAAATTGTTCATCCTCGCTGTATAGTGGCTCTGAGCCCAGACCATATAGTAGATCTCTGGTTGAGGGAACAGAGTCGGGTTGAGGACAGGTGAGGGCCACTGACCCACTCCCGGGCCATGCCAACTAAGGATTGTGTCTGATGTTCCCATCGACTCTTGGCTGGGGTTGTCAGATGTCATCTGGGAGGAAGTGGATGACCTAGTCAACCAATCAAGAACCATTGGGTTGCTGGTCAACACATGGCCGCAAGATCACACAGGCAGTTCTGACCTCACCGAGTGACCCCTGCTGCGACGTCCCCATACTGTGATGCAACCTGTGCCTGCTCCAGGAATGTTTGTGCCACTGCCACTCGCATGTGAGGAGGCTGCCACCTCTCTGTCTGACACACTGTTTGTTCAAAAATGTACAGACTCTGTTTAATGAAGATATCTGTATATGATAAGTACACACCCTGTATTTGACTCCAAATGAACCCACTAACAGGCTTGGGTAACCCTTGGATATAAATTGTGCAAAAGAAATGAGCAGCAAAAAATTACTGGTATGTGGCATGTTAAAACGCTGAATACAAAAGCAGAAACACGCTTAATTAACCTTCGGATATAAATTATGCTACAGGAATCACCAGTTAAATTTTTGTCTTTGGCATTGAAAAACACAGTTTCTTTTACTGACTACAATAGAACAAACATGCTTAATGAACCCTGGGATATAAATTGTGAAAAAGAAATGAGCAGCAAAAAATTAACTGGTATGTGGCGTGTTAAAACGCCGATTCTTTTACTGACTACAAAAGCAGAAACATGCTTAATTAACCTTTGGATATAAATTATGCTACAGGAATCAACAGGAAAAATTTCGTCTTTGGCGTTGAAAAACACTGTTTCTTTTACTGACTACAATAGCACAAACATGCTTAATGAACCCTTGGATATAAATTGCACAAAAGAAATGAGCAGCAAAAAATTAACTGGTATGTGGTGTGTTAAAACTCTGTGTATTTTACTGACTAGAAAAGCAGAAACATGCTTAATTAACCTTCGGATAGTGATGAGCGATTGTGTCAACTATCGTCGATTATCATGACGATATCCGATAGTCGATAACAGATTATCGCCAATGACCATAAAAGTCTATGGGAGAGGAACAACATCTTCATTCTTACACCAAACAGGAGTGGAGAACCTGGAATTAACATCCACAACAGGAGACTGGATACATGCTACATCTTAGGCAAGACTATTAGGCAACAAGAGTCACAGAAAAAACGTCACAGACTATTCACTATCCCTGTCCTGTATCACAGCATGACCCATAAACCTGCATGACACACAAATTAAAAAGTGCCAGAAGGCAGTATTATTTGAACCATCATTTTACTTGAACTGGACATTGACTATCCCTGTACTGGAACGCAGCATGACCCTTAAACCTGTCTGACCCACAGATTAAAAAGTGCCAGAAAAAGGAGTCTTTCAACCACCATTTTAGTTGAACTGGACATTGATTATGCCTGTCCTGGACCGCAGCATGACACTTAAACCTGTCTGACCCACAGATTAAAAAGTGCCGGAAAAAGGAGTCTTTGAACCACCATTTTATTTGAACTGGACATTGACTCTAACTGTCCTGTACCGCAGCATGACACCAAAACCTGTCTGACCGACAAATTAAAAAGTGCCAGAAAAAGGAGTCTTTGAACCACCATTTTAGTTGAACTGGACATTGACATTTGTAGCCATGCCTGGGAGGACGAGGAGGTAAGACTGATGGATGCAGGTTGCATTAACCACTGAAGAACAGATTGGCGATGCTTTTCATTACTGAGATTCACAGGGCACCGACCCAGCGATGACAGGCCTGACGGTCCTGCAACCGACGATCCGCTAGCTTGCGTGCTGTCGCCAGTACTGGAAGGAGCACCTTCTCTCGTACCTCTACCTCTATGTCCTACACCCCTCTTTGCACGCTTACCATCTACAGTTCGCTCCATGTTCAGAAAGATAAAAATTTAAAAAGGTATGGAAGAGTTTTTTACAGTCTCTTATTGAAAGACGGCAAATCATAGGTTTTCTTAAATCCTTCTAATTTCCAACAGCCAACTAGGATTAGAAACAGAATTGTTTCTATCGAATACCTGTGAAATGTGGTCTGGTGGATGAACCGTAAGACCAAATCAGCAGTGTTCTTCCTTCCAGGGATTTACAACTGCCCAGTAGGACTAGGAATTCATAGTTTTCAACAAACTATCATACAAGTGCGCCATCTGCGCCAAACTGAGATTCACCGAGTGCAATGAAACTATTCAATAGTTACACGGATGAGAAATTGTGTTTTTTGCAGCAAGGACAAATGAGAACAGTTACTAGAAAATTTTTCAAAATTGGCGTACAACGTGGCTATATGAAAAAACTGGGACCGCACTACGTGCAATACAGCTATTTAAAAGTTATACGGATAAGAAAAGGTTTTTTTTGCACCAATTAAATACACCAACAGTTACTACAAAATTTCTGTATCCAAATTTAAGTACAAGATGGCTCTTTGAAAAACACTGGGCCGCACCACGTGCAATACAGCTTTTTAAAAGTTATACGGATAAGAAAAGGTTGTTTTTGCACCAATGAAATACATCTACAGTTACTAAAAAATTTCTGTATCCAAATTTAAGTACAAGGTGGCTCTTTGAAAAAAAATACAGCTATTTAAAAGCTACACGGATGAGAAATTGCATTTTTTGCAGCAATGACTAACGAGAAAAGTTACTAGAAAATTTCTGTATCAAAATTGGGGTACAACGTGGCTATTTGAAAAAAACTGGGACGCTCAAAGAAGAGTCTGGGCTGCACAATATGCACCCTACTTTCAAAAGTCTGTCTGTCTGTCTGTCCGTCCATCCATCCACACCCCTCCCACCCATCCCCCTCCTACCTGCGGCTGTACGGCGCTAGATGCTTCTTAAAAGTCTCTGTCTAAATAAATAAGAACTGAAATTCTCTAATCTACCTATATTCTAATGTTCACAGCTAAAAGCATAGTTGTCTGTATGAATAAAGATAAGAACTGTGTCTCTGAGCTGAGCTGTATTGAGAGACACCCAGCAGATGTCTTGCTCTAATGTTTACACTGAAATACTGATGTTGAACAGGAAACGCTGGTCTATGCAAAACGAGGTCATGTGATTTTTCCGCCAATGACAACCATATACATCACAGTCATGACGTTGCACACCCAGCTCACCCTGCTGTATGCTCTAAGCTGATTTGCTGGCCGCCAAAATGACAGGAAACGCTGAAAATGGCGCGATAGTATTAGATTATCTGTAAGATTGTCACCTAAAATATTGCGTGATCAGAAATTTCAGATCAGCCTAAAAATCGTGCCGATTTCAACTTTGTCGATTTCTAATCGCTCATCCCTACCTTCGGATATAAACTATGCTACAGGAATCACCAGGAAAAATTTTGTCTTTGGCATTGAAAAACATTGGATATAAATTGCGCAAAAGAAATGAGCAGCAAAAAATTACCTGGTATGTGGCGTGTTAAAACACCGTTTTAAGCAAAAACAGGTTTAGACAACCCTTGGATATTCAATGTGCTCCAGAACTGACCAGTTGGCATTAAAATGTATATGCAGCAGAATTGGACCCACAGTGGACTTCAATTACAATACCCCACAAAATCAAAATTAGAACGGAAGAGGAGCAGTCTCTGATAAAAGCAGTGACACCCCCCAAAAAATCACTGTTAAAAACTAATTTCTTTTGTGTCAGATCTCAGCTACTGCAGCTGCAGCATCGCACAGAGAGAGGAGTGTGAGCTGCCAGCGTCACGTCCGGACTTATATAGTGCAGTGACGTCACAGAATCCCGCCGGTCTCTGATTGGCTTCATCTCTGCACATGTCATTGAGGATGTTCCTTTCTCCTCCCAGAGTTCTTTGCCCCATGTAACTCCATGTGCTCGCAGCCATTTTATCAATTAAAAACACACTTCGTTCTCGCGAATCACCCCAAACTTTGACTTCGTTCAGAACCGAAGTTTTCTTGAAATTCTAAACGAAGTCCACTTCCTTAGAATCAATTCACCCTTCTCTAGTTATTGTACATCATTTCATGTCACTTCATAAAAAAAAGTGTTGGTTTAAACCTGACCTCAGCCATCATGTTGAACACACAACAACATAATAATAATAATAATAATAATAATAATAATAATAAAAATAATAACCCTTATTTATATAGTGCCAACATATTCCGCAGCACTTTACAATTTGGAGGGAGTAGGTACAGACAAAAAGACAGACATTGCACAATGAAAATCTACTTACAGATGAGACAAGGTGTGAGGCTCCTGCTCACAAGAGCTTACAATCTCTTAGGGTATATGGGTGTGACGAAGGGTAAGAAGTACTAGGTTTACAATGGTCCAGCCATGTTACATAAATATGGGTTGGTTAATACAGAATTCGGATGGACCTTCCACCCAGACAGTACATCTTTATATAGAGAAATGCCAAATTGTACGGAGTGACAGAAAGGTGTATGTGTTAGAGAGTCAGATGGGAGTTAGCCATTAGGGATTCTGGTAGGCCAGACTGAGAACATGTATTCTCAGGGTCCTCTTAAAACTGTAAGGGTTCTGAGTGTGCCTGATCACCCGCGGAAGCATGTTCCAGAGAACTGGTGCCGCACGTGTGAAATCTTGGAGACGGCATGGGAGGTTTGGATGATTGAGGAATGTAATCTGATATCATCAGCAGAATGGAGAGAGTGGGCAGGATGGTAGACAGAAAATAGGGATGAGATGTAGGAGGGTGCAGCACTGTGGAAAGCTTTATGGGTGAGAGTGCTGAGTTTATGCTGTATCCTGTACTGAAAGGGCAACCAGTGCAGTGAGTGACATAGGTCAGAAGCATCAGTATAGCGGCGGGAAAGAAAAATGAGCCTGGGTGCTGCATTCAGGACAGATTGGAGAGGGGAGAGTTTACAGAGAGGGAGACCGATAAGCATGGAGTTACAGTAGGCAAGAGGAGAATGAATAAGAGCAACAATGAGAGTTTGAGTTGTTTCCACAGTGAGAAAGGACAGATCCTGGAGATGTCCTTGAGGTGCATGTGACAGGCGTGGGCAAGGGATTGGGTATACGGGGTGAAGGACAGGTCAGAATCGAATATAACCCCAAAACAGCGGGCCTGTTGCCTAGGAGTTATGGTGGTGCCACACACTGAAACAGAAATAGCAGGGTGTGGTTGGTTAGTCCATACATACATTGTACATGACATACATTTGAGGCTGTTTAACTGCTAACTAAACATTAACATCCCTCACTAGCCATGGCCACAGCCTACTATGCAGCACCCAAAATTATAGAATTTATAATGCTGTTCTCTGGTAAAGAGTTTCTCAGGTCAGGAACACCTGCTCTCGTCTAGCCAGGGTGCAAGCCAGAAAGCTAGCCAAAGTTCAGAAGCTACCCACCTCTCTGAAGAACTCACACCTGTATTAAAACTGATGGCCACAGTGGACATGGGTTCTATAATTTAGTCTGAACATACCCTAGTTTTCATTATCCTAGTAAGAGTACATGTGCCAATTCGTGTCATATAGGGATGAGCGATTTTGTCAACAATCGTTATCGAGTTGATAGTCGATATAGGCAATTATCATGCCGATAGTCGATAACAGATCATCGCCGATGACCATTAAAGTCTATGGGAGAGGAATAACAGCTTCATTCTTACACCCAAACAGGTGAGGAGAAGCTGGAATTAACATCCACAACAGTAAACTGGATGTGTGCTACATCTTAGGCAAGACAATAAGGTTATAAAAGTCACAGAAAAAAATTCATAGGCTAAAATAATTCTTTTTCAAGGGCAAACTGAAAACTGGGAGGGTTTTAAGCCACAGCGGGAAAAGCGGTATTGGAAATGGCACTGGCAACGGCGGAGACCCCTTAATTTTTTGCCCCCGGGATAAAACATCTGTCACATATAGGTGGCAGAAAAAAAGCCCCAAACCGGGAAAAGCGGAGGTTACCGGCGGGCCCCTGGGGTCCAGTTGGTCAAGGGCCCCTGTCTAAAATTTCCCTGAAATTTACTGTCAATTTGTGGGGTGGAACAAAAAATTGCTATTTGATTGGAACGTGGATAAGGAGGGGGGGAATCCGGGTAAACGCGTCCATTGATGCCCTTAAAGCGGCAAAAGCTTTTTTCTTAAAATATTTATATTACAGCGTATGCCCCAAAACCCAGCAAAGATGTCTTTGAGGACCCAGATAAAAATGCGGGAAAATTAAAAAATTTTTTGAACCATTTTTTAGTAAAATGGCATTGACTATCCCTGTCCTTTAATGCGCATGCCCCCAAAATCCACACTGATGCTCTTATGGATGGGTTTGAGCATTGCGTTGGCTATCGGATCGATCGATTCGATAGTCGGGCTATCGAAAAGGGTTTTTGATAGTGAGCGTCGATTATGAGCGATGCTTAAAAGTTTATGGGGAGCAACAACCCTTTATTACCCCAAACTGGTGGAGAGGAAAATTAACTCCACAACAGTCAAATGGATACGGCTATATCTTAGGCAAACACTTAGGTTTAAAAGCACGGGAAAAAAAAAGTCACGACATTCACTATCCTGTCTTGTCCCAAAGCCTGCCCCTTAAAACCCAAACCCCAAAATTGAAAAGTCCCAGAAGGCAGTATGATTTGAACCATAACTTACTTAAACGGGAAAAATTTGAATATCCTGTCCTGGGCCACAGATAGCCCAAACCTGCATGCCCCCACATTTAAAAAGTGCGGGAAAAAGGAGTTTTCCCAACCACCTTGTAGTTTCACGGACATTGACTATCCCTGTCCTGGGCCACAGCAGGGCCCCCAAACTGCTGACCCCACATTTAAAAGTGCGGAAAAAGGAGTTTTCAACCACCTTTTTTGTTCATGGACATTGATATACCTGCCCGGGGCCACAGCATGCCCCGGGGGGCCGGAGTTACAGTGGGTGCGGGGAAACCCCAGGCGGCTTTGTCATCTATTAACCCAAACAGGTTAAATGCCCTGATGACGCAGCAACAAAAACTGTCGTGTGAAGCAGAGTGCGGAAGGGGAAAGTGTGAGAACCCCAAACCCTTTCCCTAGTACACAGTCAATACCTGGGTACGCTGCCCCTCGAAAGGGTGGAAAAATTTGAGCTTCCTTGGAAATAGGGTGGAACGCTCCTGTTCCCCAGGTGCCTTTTCTTGGATTCTTTTTTCTTTTTTACTAAAAGTGTGGGGGAAAATGGTCTCTGTTTTGTTCTTGCCCGTGCTCAAAAATTTCCCATTCCTTGAAAACCTACTTTGGTAAAGTTTTCTGTACCCCCCTTTACAATTCAGGGGAATTTTTTTTAAAGCTATTTTGTAATGCAAGTTTTTTAGTACTTTAATTTAGAAAAACACTTTTTTTAAAATAGGATGGAACCCCAAGTCTTTTTTTTTTTTTTTCTTTGTTTTAAATGGGTTTTCTCAATACAGGGATTGATAGCTATTTTAAAAGATCTTGCAAATACAAGTCATTTTGCAATATGTGTCCTTTAAACAGGTCCTCCCTTTTCCCTGTTTCGACAGCACATCACCCTTGAGCCACTTTGACAATTGTGAAGAAAAAATGTTGTTAGAAAAAACATTTTTAAAATAGGACCTGTAGTATGCTGATGTCCGGGCAAAATCCCCCCAAAAATTCAAGCATGCCCCTTGAGCCCTTTGGACTTTTGTAAAGAAAAATGGTCTTTTAAAAAAAAAATTTTTTAGAATAGGACCTTGTATAGTGCATGTCACAGCAAAATGCCCCCAAAAATTCAAAGCATGACCCTTGAGCCACTTTGGGTTAATTGTGAAAACAAATGTTGTTAGAACAACTTTTTTTTTTAAATAGGACCTGTGATTTGCATTTAAAGCAGCATGCCCCAAAAATTTAAAAATGATTCTCAGCCCTGTTAAAAATTGTGGGGGAGAAATGCCATTAGAAGCCACATTTCTTTCCGATGGACCATGATTTTTGGTATCTCAAGTACATGCCCCAAAAAAATTATAAATATGACTTTCACCCAAATTTTAAAAAATTGTGGGGAGAAATGCCATTAAAACCCCAATTTCTATTCCAAAGGACCAAAATTATAGCTGTATTCACAGAAACTTGCCTCAAAACTATTGACAAGCGAAAATTTTTAAAGATAAAGTGAGTAAAGGGGAATAGGGTGTTGTCATGAAACCTTGTGCTTTTACAGTCTCTCACAGAAAAACCAGCAAAATGAATGTTGGGAAAAGAGAATAAAAATTGCAGAAAGAAATGTTTTCTTTTTAAAAAAAGTTTTCAAGAGGCCTTTCTGTTTAAAAGGAATGTGAAGTAGCCCGGCAACAAATCGGTGAACCGGCAATTGGGGCCAAAAACCTCATCAGGACCCATGCTGATTCATCTTGATGAAAGTCAAACGATCCACTTATCTGGGGGAAAGCCGGATGCGTTTGTCTGTATGACTCCCCAGCTGTGCTAAAGGTGTCAGATTGAGTGGCTGTGGGCAGGACAATCCTCTATGGCGTGATGAGCCAGTGGGGCCCATTCGTCCATTTTGGATACCCAGAAGTCTTTGGGGGTACGAACACATGAAAAAACATCGCTTTTGGACGCGTAGTGTGCCCATGATTTTAAAGCTGATCTCTGTGTGGGATGTATCCTGCTTGCATGCGTTGGTGAGGGGAAAACAAAGTTGCCAGAGGTACCATTGGCTTCTGCCCCCTTGCCTGTGCTCCCGCTACGCCTCTTGGAATCTCTGTGTCACGTCTCTGATGTTGTTCCCGTGCATCTGGGGAACGTGAAGGAGATGCAACAGATGTCCAGTTGAAATCGCAAGGTCTCCATTTCCTGAAATTTTACTCTCTATTTGGGTGGGGGGGAAGGGAAAGTGTGAGTTTTTTTTTTTTTAGGGGGTCCAGGAGGGTGGCCACCCGTAATGTTTTTCATTTGATGGCCTTAATGCGAGGTCAGTTGGGGAAAAATGGAGCATCCAAGCACTATTTTTAGAGTGGAGCCTTGATTTCCAAAGCCTTGGGTCGAGGGGACAAGCAAACTGATCCCCTATCTTCCTCCTCCACCTCAAATTTGCGCCAACCCTTTCCAAGGGGGGGACGTCGGTAACATCGTTGTCTAAAAATTCCTCCCCCTCCTCCTCCTCCTCCGTGCCCCCGGGGCAAGTTTCCCAAACAGCCCTGCTTGCCTGAGATGATGAACCCTGAGAGCTGATGCACCTTGCACTAGCTCGGGCCCCCAAAACCATGCCTAATAAAGACCGGTAAAAATTGTGAAAATGTGGGTTTTTGGGTAATTTTGAGGGAGGAAAGGTCCGTGTCCGCATCTTTGGCCCTTTCCCTCCCCGTCGTGGCGGGCCCTGTTGTTTCAGGTGTCCAAACGATCGTTCAGAACTAAGATCACCACAATGTCAAAAGGGGATTGCCGCACTGACCATTTTGGTGGTTCTTTAAAATGGCAAAGGGTGGTGCAGGCTCTTTTGTTTCCCCCCGGTGGGGGCAACACCGAGGTCCGTACCCCTGCTGTCAGGCCATGTGTCACTTCGTAGCGTAATGGCATTGAGTGCTTCCCAATGGGGATGTGGAGGGTGGAAAATTTCCCGCGTGTTGCCACGTCAACAATGAGCGGTTGACGGGGAGGCCGAGTGAGCTGAAGCAGCCCGGGGGGACGAAGAGGGGCGAAAGGCGGAAGTGCCAAATCGACCTCGGCCTTTTTCAGCAGGCAGTCCCGACCCCGGGGAGCTCTTTAGAAATTTTTTGGACGCAAGGTTCATGACAGTTTCCAGGCAAGGGGTGTGCTCCCCGCCTACCCATCTAAGGGCGGCAGAGTTTTTGCCCATTATCGCACACCACCTTGTGGCACAAGGTTCTTGTCACCAGCCCGCGGGTCTCGTTGCTTTGGGCCTCCACGTCCGACCTGTGTGTGGACGGTCTTCCCCAAAGGGAGATTTAATTTTAAAAACGGCCCCGGTGCTCTGGGCCCTGATGCCACCAGGGACCCTTGGGGGGAAAGACCTGACCATCCCGCGGTTTTGAAGAGGTGCGCGAGCCTGAGAGCCACCCCACCCCCAGGAATCCACCCCAGCTCACCCGTGGCTGTCACGAGGGTATACGGCCTTTGGGCCCTGTTACTGTCCCTGTGTCGGTGGTGAGATGGACTTTTCCGGACAAGTGGACAACGCGCTTTTTAAATTTTGATGACAGTGGCTGGCCAGGGCAGGGACGGCTTTTCTGGGAAGAAAAGCCTGCTGGCATCTGGTATTTGGGGGGGGGGGAGGGCCATGCGTGGCGAACCCATCTTGGGGCCCCCAGAGGAAAGGGAACATTTCCAAGGCCCAAAAGCCTGGCAATGCGACATTTTGGCTTTTGGCTTTTGGGATGGTTTGGGTTAAAGTGTTTCTTCTGCTCCAAAAACCCGGAAGCAGAAAGGTGGCTGCTAGCTGGCGCTGTACGGGTGCAGGTCGTCAAACTGGCGGGAAAGGGAAAGGGGGTGGATGGGTTTGGGGGGTGTGGGGGTCTCGGGCACGGTGGAGGGTGAGGGAGGCGATCCCGGATCATGCTTGAGAGACATGGGCAGTGGGAACGCTTGGTGGGGGCGGAGGGGAGGGGCGGAGAAAAAGGGGTGTGCAGTGGTTGGGGCCGGGCGGGGCCCTTTTTTGGGCCCAAATTTCCCCCCATTTAAAATATGATTGTGCATGTGGGGCTGACGTTGGTGGTGGTTAACCCCTTAAGGTTTTTGCCTTTCTTTGCGTTTACGGGAAAAGGCGGCATATGACATGCTGGGTGAATCAGAGGCTTGCTCAAAAAAGGCCCAGGGTTGAGAGGTTTCCGGACCCTTTTCTGACGGCGTATAACGAGGAGCGGGGTTTGGTGACCCGGGTGGGGAATTAAAACAGCGGACTTCTGTGACGACCTTTTTGTGGCGGGACCCCTATTGACACTACCCCATCGTCTTCCCCCTCGTTGATGAAGCGCTCACAAGCAAATTTGCGGAAAAGCCAGGATGGATCGCAATGTCGTCATCATCTAATTTAACACAGGGGACTTGGTCGTCCTGACTTTCTGCATCCAGAAATGGGGGGTCAAGCAAGGGGGACTGCAAGGCGTTGCGACCCCCCCCCGAGATTTTTGCCCCATTGACCGGTTCCCCTTCACCCCCTTTTTATGGGATCGTAATGGGCGTCAGAGCAGA
Organism: Phyllomedusa bahiana; assembly: GCA_025379985.1. Lineage (NCBI taxonomy): Eukaryota > Metazoa > Chordata > Amphibia > Anura > Hylidae > Phyllomedusa > Phyllomedusa bahiana. The sequence goes on from JAODAL010010018.1 coordinate 91,321, forward strand.
CTAAAAAAATCCTCTTGCTTTTAAATGCCTTCGACCAAAACCGCATTTTGCACAAAAAGGTTTCGACAAAGGTTTCCACAGGTGGGTACATGAGTTTAATTTGGGCTGCTTCATGTTTGGGCGGATGCTGGGTGATGCTGATGACGACATTTTGTGGCCGGGCGGGGACGAGGAGGTAAGACTGCTAGATGCAGGTTTCATTAACACTGAAGGGCAGATTGGCGACGATGATGTTATTAGATTCACAGGCCCTGACCACGATGACAGGCCTGAAGGTCCTGCAACGGACGTTTTCCCCTGGGAGCGTGTTGTGCCGCCTGGAGGGCACCTTCTTCGTTTCCTCTACCTCCAGTCTACCCCCCCCCCTTTGTCGTTTCCCCTGCATTTTGCTCCATTTTCAGAAATATAAAAATTTGAGAGGTAGGAATAGTTTGGAAATTTTTATTAAAGCGGCAAAAACACAGCTATTCTCAAATCCCTCTAATCAAAAAAAAAAATTGCTGGATTCAAATTTAAAATGCAAAAGGGTTATAACAAATCTGGTGTGGGCAAAAGTCCAAAAAACACGTATCGTTATGTTTTGGTATAATAAACGGTATTTTTTGCCCTTTCAATTCACCGGGTGAAATTAAAAATTGCTGTTTTAAGATTTTCGTAGATGCTGCGCAATGACAATGCTGGGTGCGCAAAAATCAAAAAAACAGTAATGTTTGTTTTGGGGATAATAAACGTATTTTTTGCACTTTTATTCACCCGTGGTGAATATAGAAATTCGTTTTAAGATTTCGTAGATGTTGCGTCAATGAAAAATGTGGGTGGCAAAAGACAAAAAACACGTAAAAGTTATGTTTTGGTTAATAAACAATATTTTTTTACCTATCAATTCACCTGTGGTGAATATAGAATTGCTGTTTTTAGATTTAAGTTGATGCTGCGTCAATGAAAAAAGCTGGGTGTGCAAAAGTCAAAAAAAACACGTAACTGTTATATTTTGGTATAATAAACGATATTTTTTGCACCTTTCAATTCACCTGTGGTGAATATAGAATTGCTGTTTTAAGATTTACGTAGATGCTGCGTCAATGAACAATGCTGGGTGTGCAAAAGTCAAAAAACACGTAACTGTTATGTTTTGGTATAATAAACGATATTTTTTGCACCTTTCAATTCACCTGTGGTGAATATAGAATTGCTCTTTTAAGATTTACGTAGATGCTGCGTCAATGAACAATGCTGGGTGCGCAAAAGTCAAAAAACACGTAACTGTTATGTTTTGGTATAATAAACGATATTTTTTGCACCTTTCAATTCACCTGTGGTGAACATAGAATTGCTGTTTTAAGATTTACGTAGATGCTGCGTCAATGAACAATGCTGGGTGTGCAAAAGTCAAAAAACACGTAACTGTTATATTTTGGTATAATAAACGATATTTTTTGCACCTTTCAATTCACCTGTGGTGAATATAGAATTGCTGTTTTAAGATTTACGTAGATGCTGCGTCAATGAACAATGCTGGGTGTGCAAAAGTCAAAAAACACGTAACTGTTATGTTTTGGTATAATAAACGATATTTTTTGCACCTTTCAATTCACCTGTGGTGAATATTTATTTGCTGTTTTAAGATTTACGTAGATGCTGCGTCAATGAACAATGCTGGGTGAGCAAAAGTCAAAAAACACGTAACTGTTATGTTTTCGTACGATACACGGTATGAACTTGACATTGACTATACCTGTCCTGGACCACAGCATGACCCTCAAACCTGCATGACCCACAGATTAAAAAGTGCCGGAAAAAGGAGTCTTTGAACCACCATTTTAGTTGAACTGGACATTGACTATACCTGTCCTGGACCACAGCATGACCCTCAAACCTGCATGACCCACAGATTAAAAAGTGCCGGAAAAAGGAGTCTTTGAACCACCATTTTAGTTGAACTGGACATTGACTATCCCTCTCCTGGACCACAGCATGACCCTTAAATCTGCATGACCCACAGATTAAAAAGTGCCGGAAAAAGGAGTCTTTGAACCACCATTTTAGTTTAAATGGACCTTGACTATTCCTGTCCTGTACCAAAGCATGACCATTAAATCTGCATGACCCACAGATTAAAAGTGCCAGAATAAAGTAGTCTTTGAACTACCATTTTAGTTGAACTTTGACTATCCCTGTCCTAGACCACAGAATGACCCTCAAACTTGCATGACCCACAGATTAAAAAGTTCCGTAAGAAAGTCGTCTTTGAAGCAGTATTTTAGTGAAATGGAGATTGACTATCCATATCCTGTGTAACCAAGAGGGTTATTTATTATAATATTAAAGTATTATAATAGGATGCTAAATAATGAAAGACTAGACACGACAAGTTTAGAAAAATAGGAAGGAGTTTATTATAATTAGCTTCGGTGATGTAATGAGTTCAGTTCACTGGCTTGGGGAGCCCCATCCACAACGTCTTATGGCCCAGCAATAAGGATTCAGCGATGGTCTGGACACAGCAGAAGCACGTGACTGGCTGTTCCAGTAGAAGCTGAAGTAATGGCCATAAGACATGGTGTTTTATAGTGATTTTGTAGCTGCAAAGGTTTTTTCGGGCCTGTGCCTGGGGCTGACCTTTGATGATTTGCCCTCAGAGAAAAATTTGGAGCAGGATTATGGGGTTCATTATGCTAGAGCCGAGGGGGGAAAAGTTCCTTGAACTCTTTTTCCCTTTGAAACAAAGGTTACTAAAGTCAAGCGGAATAGACTTTTGTATGAACTTTTTGCACACAACAACAGAAGAAAACACACACAGCAAAAAACCTTGCCATTATATTGCAAAGGGCCCCAATGTCTGGATATCTCTTTATAAAAGTAAATGAAATGAAGGCCCCAAAAAAAGTAAAATTCCCCTTTCAACTCCACCCCTGGGCTCAATTTTTTAGTTTTTAATCCCTATTTTTTTAAAGGGTTTAAAACCCTTTCAAGTTTTCTTAGAATTTGGTTTAAAACACCCCTTGATAAAAAACGCTTTTCAAAATATACAGAAGGGGGGCCTAAAATAAAAAGGTTTTAAAACCCTATGCAAAATCCCTCCAATCCACCCACTAATGCCTTTAAACCCGTTTGAGGGAAAATTTTAAAACCCAAATGAACCCTCGGGAAGTTTTAAGGGTTCCCGTCCTCTTGGGGATTTTGCCTCTTTAAAATTTTTTTTTAAATTTTGGGCGTGGGGTGGGGCCTCATTGGGTAATTTGCAATTTTACTTGAATTATCTACAAAATGGCAGCAAGCAGGGCCCCATCACTTGGCATAAACCACCATCTTTTTAAAATTTAAAAAATTTCTAATGCCATGGCCCTGCGGGTTTTTAACTGTGTTAAACATAATTAAATTTAGTGGCCCATGTTATTTAAAGCATCAAATATATCTTCCGTTATATTTTTTAAAAAAAATTTTTAAAGCTCACCCCAAATTTCTAAATTGTATGGGCTTTATGAACCGCCCCAAACCCCCTCCCAATAGTGGGGTTTTAAAGAACCCTTCTTTTCCCCAATGGAAGATAAAGGGAAATGTTTTGTTTTGCCCAGGGGCCCCTTTTTTAAATAATTGTATCCCTTTGGGGGAATTTTGATTTTAGGGGTTTCTTTTTCCCTTGATACACCCAGGTGGAAGGGGAAAATTACTGGGTAATGTACAAAACCCACCCCCAAACCCTAGGTATCCATCGATATGCATTTTTTCCCCAAATACAAAAAAAAAACCCCAAGTTTGGTAAAATAAACCAGGGTTAGAAATTTATTGGGCCCGCAACAAAATTTTTGGGGTAGTTGTGTTTCTATGGGACACCCCAATAAAAATGGGGGGCCCCCCACGAAGGAAAACTTGTGTTGCATAGTCGGGGCCCTAGTGTCCCTACAGTTGACTTTTTGAGGTCTTGTTCTCAAAAAATTTGTTTTTTACTGGGGTGTTAAACAAGGATTTAAATTTCCTAGGCCCTCATCATAAAATGGATTTTATTAAGTAAAACCCCCCAAAATGACATGTTTTCTTTTTAAAATTTACAGGGAAAAAAACTGATTTTTAAAAATATTTTTTTAGTAAGAGGTATGTTTTCCCAAAACCTTTCCCCCCCGGGTGGGGCCATTGGGAAAACCCCATACATGTTCCCCTTGTGGGAAAATGGCTTGCATGAGAGTACTTTAGTGTCAAATCAGTGAAAATTTGATTTCCACCTGGGCTTTTGAACCCAGGATAAACCATTTTAACGTAAATTTCGGGACTTTTCCCCAATAACTTATAGTTGTTAGAAAAAACAAATTGGGGGCACATTTTTCTTTGAAATAGTTCCTCCCGTAAAAGGGAAAAAGTAAAAATAGGGTTTGTATTAGGGGAAATAGGCGGGAAAATGTGGGCAAACCCAAAAACCGGGGGTTGGTTAAACGGGACCCCTTTGCGATGGATTCATGCACCCTTTTAAGTTTTAAGGAATTGTTCCAAGGGGGTTTCTTGCAAAGGGCTGTTTGGTTTTCCTCCCTTTAGTTTTTTTTTCAAAATGGCGACCCAGGGCCCTTTCCCCAAAAATCGCAAACATCATTTTTTTTCCCCCTCGGGTTTTTTAATATTGGGAATTTCACCCTGTAAAGAAGGAAGATAGATAGGAGGGGTTAGTGCCTTAAATTAAAATTTTACAAAAAAATTTTTTTTACCCCTTTTCCCTTTTTTGGATATTTATTTCTCCTGTCCGGGGTTTTGTCCCTTTTTGTCAGCTATACGGGGCGCTACCCAACCCCTTTGGGTTTACCGGGTCCCCCTTACTTGGGAAATTCTTTTCCTTTTTACTTTCAGCTCTCTGGGGAAAAAAATATGGACATCCCCCGACTATTTGTCCTTTTTCAAACACCCCCCACTTTTTCTGGGGGGTTAATTTTCCACCCGGGATTCTCCTTAAAAGCATTTTTTCCTGGCTTCCTCCACCCAAAACACCCCATTCTTTTATGGATGAAGCTGGAACAAAATAGAAATGTTTTTTTACCTTCTACATGTAAGATCCCAAAGGGGAAATCAGGTAGCAAACTTTGGGAACAGTTTCCTGCTTTTTTCTCCCTTAAAAAACCTATGGGGATCCCCAAAATTCTTTGCTTTTGGGCTGTGTTTGGGATTTTTGTGTTGTTTTCAGTAGCATTTAAAAAGGTTTTTTTGGTGTTGGATTTTTCCCAAAAGGGGGGGAAGGGTTTGGTGTATTTTCCCTCCCTTTTAAAATTTTTTTTGGTAGTGGAGTTGTCCCCTCCCTACCCATCTGTTTTTAAAAAGTTTGTTTTGGGGCACGGGGCGCTAAAAAAACTTTTATCCACCCCCTTCTGAGTGTAGGTGTTGGTTTTTTAAGATTTTTTTATTTGGGTTTTTTCAGAAAAAACAATTCATACGTTCATAAGGCCACACCGCTTGGGTATTTGGGGTGTTAGGGGAAAAACCCAGTGTACTCCTTTTTCATCGGCCCCATTTTTGATTTGTTTTTCCAGTAAAATGAAAATCCTTTTTCAGATTGTTTTTTTCAAAAGGTGCCCATAATAAGGGGTTTTAACAGGAATTCTTTAAATTTTTTTCCGGTTGTTTTTGGGTTTTTGGGTTCCGGCTGAAGTGTTGGGAAAACAACAAGGGTCCCTTTGTAAAAATGGGGTCCCCCTTTCCCATTTTAGAACCCATATCTGCCCTTTTCCCCCCTCCCACCCGGAAAGGGGGGGCCCAAAATAAAATCCCAACCTGCCAAATCCGGGCCCGGGATTTTTTCCCTCTTTTTAGATGTGAAAAGGATCTCCTTTAAAAAAGTTTGTTCTTTTCTTAAAGGTTTGACAACTGGGCATTTAGATACGTTTATTCTTGGCTTGACATAATGTGATTGGAATTTTTTCTTTTTGGTCCCCAGTAAATTATGTCCCGTTGCATCTCTTTTCCCGAAACTGTGCTTGGGCCCCCATTTCCCCTAAGCACTGAAAACTCGGAAATCCTTCAACAGAAAAAAACCCCATGGGTCAAACCCGGGTCGTCATTTGTATTTTTTTCGGTTCGTTTTTTGTGACATCGACTTTGACCCAATCGGATAGTTTTTGAGGTCCTGTTCCCAGCCCATATGCCCAATAGACTGAAACCCCCCCAGATCTCTTTGGGCCGTTTTACAGCCCATCCATCTTTTTCCCCAAGTTGCCATCCATACATTTAAAGCCTTTAAAGGGACTCCCCAGTTGTCTGTATAGAAAATTTAAGGGACCCTTCATTTTTTTTTCCAATAAACCCTTTGGGGTACAGAAAGGGCATTTTTAAGCTTTATTGATGGACCCACCATCTTTTTCCGGTTAAAAGGAAATGTAGTTTTTTTGTAGAAGGCTGGTTGCTGGGGGCTACCAATTGCGGACCCCCGGGTTTGTAATTGTAGAGAGCCATTTGTAAAACCCCAAATTTCTTTTTTCCCGGCTGGAGTGGGGGATGATATCATGGAGGGGCTCTTGACAGGGTGATTTTTTTAATTTACCACAATTGGTTTGTTTTTCTTTGTAGCTTAAAAGGGTTTTCTTGACCTGCCAGTGTTGACCCCCACGGGGAAGGGTTCTTGGGCTGTTTTATTCTCCCTCGTTCACTCAGATCCCTTTTTCCCTTTCCCTGTAGGGTTGGTTTCGGGGGAAAATTGCTGTTGGGGGAAACCCAAAGGCCCCCCTGTTCGAACCCACCCTGCGAGGGGCCTTTCGCCCTTTATAGTGAAGGTTGCGTGTCGGGGTAGGTTCCACATGCTCCCATGGCAGTGTAAGCAGCTAGCAGTTGTTTCCCCAAAGGGCTGTACTTTTTTGGGGGGGGGGAAAAACTGCTTGGACCAGAAAAAAATTGGTGTTTTGTGGGGTTCCCGCCGTTGCAGCTTTCTGCCTTAAACCCCAAAATATGCCAATGTTTAGTCAAAAGGGTTTAAAACCAGAAAGAAGGGTTGATCCCGGGGCCAGGGGTCCTAAAGCATTGGGAGTTTCCCCACTGCGTTTTTTCCCGCTCAAGGGGCTCTTTGCTGGTTGGTCCCCAGGTTGAAAAAAGCTTTCTTTCTGGTATGTTTTTAAATAGGGCTTTTTAAACAGTCCCAAAAAGTGGCACAAATGAACGCCCCAAAATGCAAGGGACTCCCAAAAAATGCTTTTTTTGCTTCCTTCACAATTTTAGGGGGTTTTTTAGGTTGGTATTTTTGTCCCAAAACAGGTTCTGGGAATGAATTCTGTGGGCCCGTCCCTATCATGCCGAGAAAATTTACTTGTTGTGCAGGTCCCCGCCCTTTATTGGGATTTAAAGACCCATCCCCTTTTGCTGCATATGGGTCAAACACGGTTTTCAAGTCATTTGCAACATTTTTTCTTTAGTAGCCCCCTGAAAGCGGGTCATCAATGTTTGTGATTTCAAAGGTGCAGCCTTTAGGTAGGTAACTGCCCGAAAATCCCCAGCCCACAAGGGCCCTTGGGGAAATGGTTGGGAATGCAAGTAAACCCCCGGGGTACGACCCCTCAAGGTATATTGGGTTTTTCCGTCCCAGGTGAAAGGGAAATTTATCCTGGGATTTTTAGCAATTTTAATAGAAAAAAAAAACGGGATTTGCTAAAACAAAAAATGATTGCCCTTTTTCCAGCGGTTTGGCCCTGATGTGCTACAATGGATACCATAAACTGGGGAAATGCTGAAGGGCCAAAAGGTGGGGCTATTTATTCAGTTCCCAATTAAATTTGATAGGGCATACCCATAGGTTCCATCCGGTTTTTCCCAATGGATAGATAGGGGCCCTTGGTTTTGGGCTCACCGCTGGTTCTGTGACTCCTTTCCAAAAAACAAGGGTTGGGAAAAGTCCTGGGAAATTTCCTTGTGTTTCCCCCTTGAATGCGGTACTGCTTTAGGTTCACAGGCTTGTCGGTGGAGGATGTACACTGGGGGGGCCAAATTTTTGTGGCCCCGCCCAAAATTGGTTTGACTGCAGAGATAGAAAAAGCAAAGGGGTTGAGGTTTTTAAAAAAAAAGTTCCAGAATTTTGGGGGTATAGTTTGGGCCCCTGAGGAGGTCCCTTTATAATGTTTTTCCCGATAAATTTTGAAACAAGAACTTGGGGGTTTAAAAATGGGACCTTTGCCCATTTCCTTTAAACTGCATTTTTACCCTCTTGGCCCCAAATTTTTGTCCCCCTAATCCCTTCCCAAAGGGCCCCGCCCAAAATTGTTTATCCCTCTAGGGGATCCCCGAAACAGTGTTTCCCCCGCCCCCGTGTCAAGCAGGCAGAACCCTTTTAGGTGGGCCTTCATTTTGCCAGTTAAAATTTCAAAAAAAGTTTTTGGTCCCTCGGGTCCCTGGGTTTTATCACACACACCCCCCCTTTAAAGCTAGCGGGGCCCCCCTTTTCCAAAAGGGGGCAATCAAGTGGATATGGTACATCCCCCCACTCCTTTTCCCTTTTCGGGGGGGGAAGGCTGGGGGGTGGGGTTTTGCCCTTTTTGTCAAAGGTTGATTTTTCAGTGTACACGTCCCCCCCCTCCTTTTTTAAAAGTCGGGTGCCCCTAAAGTTTTCCCTTTGTGTTTTTAAAATAGTGATTGGGGGCTATTTTTCTTTGCTTTCCTTTATTTTGGGTGTTCCCATAGTCGATATCGGCAATTATCAAAAAGGGTATCCGTTAGTCGTTTAATTTTGATTAAACGCAGAGTTTTGGGGAATTTCGAAATTCTAATTTAATGTGGAATTGTTTAGAATTTTTTAGGAAAACTTCGGTTCTGGCAAAGTAAAGGGTAGGGGGGTATTAAAGGGGAACGAAGTGTGCCCTTTTATTTTTAAAAATTGCGGGGAGACATTTGGGCAAAATGGGGCAAAGCATTTGGGAGGAAAAAGGGGATAGCCTGCTGCCCTGTTTCCGAGATGAAGCCAATCAGAGACCGGCGGGATTTGTGACGCACCCCCCAAATATTTAAGTCGGGCGCGAGTGGGAGCCCCATTTCCGCTTCACTGTTTCTGAACAGGGAAGGTGCTGCCGGGTGATTTTTTCTGGGAAAAAAAGGGTTTTTTTACAGCGTTTTTTTGGGGGTGGGCTTTAGCTTTATCTCAGGACTGCTTTTTCTTAACGTTCTATTTTATTTTTTGGTGTATTGGATCTGAAGTCCCGTGTGCGGGCCCCCTGCCAAACTGCATATACATTTTTATGGGTATCTGCTAAGGCACATTGAATATCCAAGGGGGGATCTAAGGGCCGTTCTGTTGTATTCATTTAAGAAGAAACAGCGTTTTTTAAATTTAAAACAAAATTTTCCTTCTTAATTTTTTTGGGTGCTCAATTTTTTTTGCGCAATTTTTTCATCCAGGGGTTAATTAAGCGTTTGTTTTTTTGGGGGCAGTGGTGACAAAAATAGCCGTCTTTTTCACCGCCAAAAAAAAACCCAAAATTTTTTGAGCATTTTTTCACAGGGGGAAGGTTAATTACAATTTTTTTTTTCTTTTTTGTGTAGCGGGAGGGGGGAAAAAGCAATTGTTAAAACGCTACCAAAACTTGTTGTTTTTCGGGCCTTTCTCAAATTTTTTTGGGTTAATTTAAATCCCGGGTTTAATTAAAACGTTGTTTTTGTTTCTGTGGGGGACAAAAAAAAGCCGTCTTTTTTCACCGCAAAAAAAATAAAATTTTTCCCCGGGAGCAAAATTCACAAAACGAAAGGGGAATTACAATTTTTTCTCCCTTTTTGTTTTAGCGTAGGGAAAAAACCCCAATTGTAACATCGGGTACAAAATTTGTAGTTTCCCGGTGTTTAATTTCCCTTTTGCGCAAAATTTTCATAAAGGGGTTAATTAAGCGTTTTTTTTGTGCTGTGGTGACAAAAATTGGGCCGTCTTTTTTTACCGTCAAAAAAATAAAAATTTTTCCCGGGAGCTTTAATTCAACAAGCGAAGTTTAAATTTCAATTTTTTTCTCTTGTTGTTTTTTGCGTGAAAAAAGCAATTGGGAACACGCCCACAAAGCTGGAGTTTTCCGGTGGGTCAAATTTTTTTTCGCAAATTTTTCATCCAAGGGTTAATTTGAGCTTTTTCTGCTGCTGTTGTGACTTTTAAAAAAACCGTTTTTTTTTAAGCCAAAAAAAAATAAAAAATTTTCCCTGTTTGCAAAAATTTTTCCCAAACGAAGGGTTTAATTTCAATTTTTTCCCCTTGTTGTGTTTGCGTAGAAAACAAGCAATTGTTTTAAAAAGCTACAAAGGTTAGTTTCCCGGGCTGCCCCAATTTTTATTTGCGCCAATTTAATTCCCGGGGGTTTTTTAAATTTAAAATTAATTTTTTGTGCTTGGTGACAAAAAAAGACGTCTTTTTCACCGCCCAAAAAAAAAAATTTTCCCGTTGCAATTTAATTTACAAGCGAAGGTTTAAAATTTCAATTTTTTTTCTTGTTTTGGGGGGCGTAGGGGGAAAAAACGAATTTGTAACCGCTAAAAGCTCGTAAATTTCCCGGTGCTCAAATTTTTTTGCGCAATTTTCATCCCGGGGTTTAATTAAGCTTTTTTCTGCTTTCTGTTGTGGACCCCAAAAAAAACCCTTTTTTTTTCACCCCCAAAAAAAAAAATTTTCCTGTAGCTTTAAAAAACAAACGAAGGTTTTAAAATTTCAATTTTTTCTCTTTTTGTGTAGTTTTAGGAAAACACGCAATTGTAACCCTACAAAGCTAGTAGTTTCCGGGGTGCTCATTTTTTTGGCAATTTTTCATCCAGGGGTTAAATTTTGGGGTTGTTCCCGCAGTTGTTTTCCTCAGTAAAAGAAACCCTTTTTTTTTCACTGGCCCAAAAAAAAATTCTGTAGATAATTCTATCCCAAAGGGGTTTAATTTAAGCCCGTTTGTGTTTTATTTTTCAGTAAAATTTCCAGAGTTTTTCAAAAAGCACTACAAGTCAATTTTTTTTTGCCCATTTTTTGGAGCGCCCAATTTTTTATCCAAAGGGTTTTCCCCAAGGGTACTTAGTGGGTACATTTGGGGGTTTAAAAAACAGGGGTGTTTTTATTTTTTTTCTATCAGATATCTTCATCAAAACAGTGTCTGGACATTATAAAAATTTAAAAAAGTAGGGGCAGAAAAGAAAAGGGGGGCCCTTTTCTTTCACTTTCGAGTGGGGAGGCAACCCTAAAATTCCAGGCCCCGGTCGCAGGCACAGAAGGGGGGTCGCCAGCAGGGGTCACTCGGTGAGGGCCAAACTGCCCGCTTTTCATCTTAGGGGACCCTTTGTTGTTCGCAACCCCCAAAGGTTCTTGATTGGGTTTAAATAGGTTTATCCAAATTTCCTTTTTAAAATGGGCTTTTTACAACCCCCGACAAGAGTCGGGTGGGGCTAAAGTCTGCCCCCCTTTTTTGGGTTTGGGCATTAAACCCGGGGTTGTTGGGGGGCCCGGGCCCTCACCGTCCTTTATCCCGCCTCTGTCCCAAACCCGGGACCCTCAGCCAAAAGATTTTTACTTGTGGGTTTTAGGCGGATGAACAATTTGGGAGGGCAGTCACCAGTACTTTGGGAGCGAAAGGGGAAAAGGGGGGGCCCAAAATTTTCCCTTTTTTTGCCCGGGAGGCGGGGAAAGTTTTAGATGTTGAGGTGGCTTGGGGGGTTTATGTTGTGAGGGTTCAGCCCCCTGATACCCAAAACCCGGGGATTTAGGACAGCAGTGGGCGTTTAAAAAACAAATAGATGGGGATGTGGACCGCACCCTTGGGGGCCCGGGGGAGGCAAGGGGCCCTTTATCATCGCAGGGAGAAAAGGGGGGTGCTTTTGGGGTCAGGCAGCAGGCAAAACCAGCAGTGGGTTTGTTTTTGGGTGAGTAAACAGGGGTAAACAGCAGTGTGAGGTCGGGGGCCCAAACGGCCCGGGGGTAAAACCCGTTCGCGGTCCCAAGAAAGGTAGCGGGGCCCCGGGGGGCCCTCAGGGAGGCAAAAGGGGGGCAGTAGTCACTCAAATGCGGAGGGGTTGGCGGGGTTTTAAAATTTCCCATAATCGGCGGTTTTGGCAGTTTTTTGGCTAAAACCGGGGAGCCAAAAATGGGGGATATGTAGATCTGTAAAACAGAAAGTGAAACGTGGCCAGGGGGGGGTAAAAGTTGGGACCCGGGCCCCGCGTCAAAAAAATGCCGGGGGTTTTCCCCTACGGGGGGGCCTGGGAGAAACGTGGTAGATGAGGTTTTGGGCCCTCCCGCCGCCCCCAAACAAAAGCCCGGCAGAAACAGGCCCAGTGGTAGCAAGGGCCCTTTCGCCCGTTTAAGGTCCCCCACCTTTTGCCCGAAGGGGAGTGTTTCTCTTTGGGGAAAACATTTCCGGTCCGATTTCTCCCCGCTCCTCGTACTCATGGCGCCCGCAGTTTGGGTTTGCGAGGGCGGGTTGCAAAAAGGGGCAAAAAATATGCGTCCAACCCCTTTCCCACGGTGCAGAAGTTTACCCTTTCCCCCTGTCCAAGTTGTTGGTTTCTGCATCCTCCCCTTTTCCCAAAAGGGGGACTCTGACCGTTCAGAGAAACTAATTCTTGTGCCGAGTCCCAGGGGAGGTTCCAACCGTTAAATTTCCCTTTTCCCAAAAAGGCAAATTTCCAGCATTCCCTAAATATGTAGAACGAAGGTGGGCCAGTCCTTAAGCTTATCGGTTTGTTCCCCAAAGGGGCATGGCAGCGCGGCGTCTGGGGCTTTAACTAGGGTCGGGCCAGTACTTTGTCCTTTTCGGCCCACTGGGTTTAAAGTGCTTCCTGCCCAGGCACACCCAAAAATTGGGGCAGGGGGACGGGCCGGCCCTTTTTCTCCACGGGGTCAAAATGCCTTTTCCCGCGCCAATGTCCCTCCTCCTCCTTTCCCCCACCATCTTTGGCCCCCACAAAATTCTGCTCCTCATACCCCATGTCTAGGGCACGCGGTGCACGCAGTTCTACACCCCGGGTTGCCCCGGCGAACGAAGTCACACAGGGGAGGGAATGCTCCGCCCTCATGCAGCAAAAAATCGGGTTTTGTGGGCTTTCTCTGCGCCAACTGTAAATTGAAACCATGGGGGAGGACAATGGGGGGAATTTGGTGTCCGCGCTGCACCCTGGAGGGTGGTTTCCAAATTTTTTCCCCCCTGCCCTTTGGGGCAAAGGGGTTCCCAAACTGGTTGTGAAAAAAGGTTTCCCGAAGTTTTTCCACCCATCTTTTAGCCGTTCTGAAAAAGGCCAGGAAATGTGCATGCCTTTATCATTCGTACAAGCCAGGAAAACCCTCCCCGAGTTGCAGCGGGAGAACGGGGCCCCCCCCCAAAAACACTCTGGTATGGGGATGTTTCCACCCCCTTGGATTTCCAAAACCCGCACATGTTTGGGCCGACTGTATGCAGAGAAAAGGCCCCTTTAAAAGATTTTTTGATGATCCGGGGGGACAGGAGTACTCCCCCGGGAAAATTTGATGTTTAGCCCGTGGCAGGTCATGCGTGACCCTGCCGTTTGTTGAGGCCATTTGAGGAAAGGGGACGTTATTTTTTCAGTCCCCCGGATAAGTAATGAATAAAAGGGCATTCCACTGCTTTTATGTCCTGGAACAGATGCTGAAAAATCTGGGTTTGGGGGGGGACTGGAGGGCGTGGGGGGACTACATCTCATGGCCACATGAGGGCCGGGGGGGGGTGAAAAAAGGGGGGGGAGGAGGGGAGGGAGGACATTGGGGCAGAAGCATTGTTGGGTGAAATGAGTGGATTTTTACCCAGGTGGGCAAGAGGGGGAAGGGAGGAAGGGGCGGGGGGAAAGGGGGATGGAGATAAGGAAAATGAGGGAGATGACCCCCAAAACACCCTGGCAGTATACAGTGGAAATGGAGGGAAAGGGGGGCCCCCCGGAAATTTACTTGTGCAGATGGGCCCAAAAGCATGCTTATTTTGCCCGGTAAATGACTGCCCCAATTTGTAGCATCCCGGGAGAGGGATGGGTTTTTGGATTCCACCCTAAATTTGGGCCTCGCCTTTAACCGGGGCCAAAATGGGGAGCCTTTTTCCCAGATTTTTGGGGGGGAGGACAAAACTAAAATATATGGGGAAATTTCCCCCGTAAACAGTTGGCCGCTGTATGTGCGGCTTTTGTTTTTCCCCCTTTAAAGGGGCTGACCGGGGGGTTCCTCAGCGCTCACGTATACTGCCCCAGGGGTGGCAGGGGGAAGGTGGGGGGGTAGGAACCCGGACCAGCTCCATCAGCAAAATAACCTAAATCTGGGGTCATGAGAGCGGGTTCCTTCACCCGCCTAGTGAGGAGGGTAGTTTCCAGCAAACAGGACCCGGAGCAGTTTCCCTGAAAACCCAAAAGGTGGTGGCCTAACCCCGGACAAACACTCTGCCCCCCCAGTTAGAAGTTTCCCCTGGACTACTGGGCAGCCCAAAAAAGGGTGTGTGGCCGAAAAATTGGGCCCAGTTTTAGTGGAGAAGTGTCCTGCCGGCCGTAAATGTTCATCAGAGCGGGTGTTCAAGTGCGGCGGGGGGGGGGCCCTTTGTTAGCCCCAAAGGGGAAAACCGGGTTGTCCAAAAGGGAAAAAAGGGAAAGATGCCTTTTTCAAGAGAATCCCGGCGGGGAAACGGCCAGGATTTCCCCACAAATTTTTTCCCCCGGGTAAAGGGCTACATCAGCCCCGACGCCTCACCCCAAAAATGTGAGAAATGAGTAAAGGGGGTTCCCAAAATAAATGCCTTTAGCCCCTATTTGGATGCGGCCCCCCCGCCTGGCCCACATTGCTGACAGTTTCTCCATCTGCCCAAAAAACCATTTTACCAGAGACGGTATTGGCCCCCCATTCCACACCCGTGTCATTGTTTTCCAATGTCTAACCTCATTTTGCTGCTGTGGCTGCTGCCCCTGGGCCTCCCCACGGGGTCATTGTCCCACTCTGTGGCCCCCTTTTCCCCCGTTTTTGCCACCCAGAATGTCAAATTTTGCCCCTGTCCTGACCCCCCCTTTATGCGCTGCTGGGTGACCTAAAAACTGTTTTTCATTGTGCCCCTGTCTGACCTCATGGGTCCGGTTTGGTGCTGCCCGTGGGGGGGGCCCTATACACTGTGTCAAATTTCCCACTCTGTGGCCTACTCCTGTTTTTTCCACCTCCAGAATGTCATTGTGCCCCCTGCCCGAAACCCCATGCTGTGTGGTTTGACCTTTCCCACTGTGTCATTGTGCCCCCCCGTCTGGGCCCCAAGCTGCTCCTTTGGCTGCTGCCGTGAAACCCCATAACTGTGTTCATTGTCCCAAATTGTGGCCCTCCCCCGGGTTTTTTCCACCCTTTCCCGAATGTCATTGTGCCACCCGCCCCGAAACCCCATGGTGCTGCTGCCGTGCCTACACACGTGTTTATTGTGCCACTGCTGACCTATGCTGTGCGTTGGGGTGTTGCCGTTTACCTACACACTGTGTCATTGGGCCCCTCTTTTGACCTCATTTCTGGTGCGTGGCTGCTGCTGTTTAATACACACTGTGTTTATTGTTGGGGCCCCTGTGTGACCTCATGTGTGCTTTTTGCTGTTTCCCTTTACCTACATACTCTGTCCCTTGTGCCCCTGTCTGAAACCCCCATTCTGCTGTTTCCCTGACCTCCACCTGTGTCATTGTGCCATCTGTGACCTATTCCTTTTTTTTTGTACCTCCAGGTTTTTAAATTTTGCCCCGGGCTGAACCCCAAATTCTGGGGGGTGGCTGCGCCGTCAGCTCCCCACTCTGTCAATAATTTTTGCCCCCTGGCTTCGCCCTTTTTTTTTTCCAGCTTTTCTGGCCTTTAATTTTTTCAGGCAAACCCTTCCCCCTTCAGTTTTTTTGGGCAGTTTTGCCTTTTTTAAAATGCCAGGGAATTTTTATAGTGAAGCGATTTTAAAAGCCCGGCCCGGGAGTTTGTTCTTTTTCCATAATAAAAGAACAAACATTGTATGAAAACCAAAAACCCAAACTCCCTCTGCATAATTTTAAAGCATGGCACAACATTCTACAGCACCCTGCAGGCTCTGTGCAACCTGGAAATAGCTGTTTTTTAAAAAGTGATTTGGCCCAAGTAATTTGGGCGGAAGATATTTTTTGCCAAAAATTCGGCGAGGGGGGAACGAAACGGGGGTTTTACC